>OV815274.1:52345665-52555112 GCA_929108145.2 Limnephilus rhombicus
CCCTTTGAGATTGCAATTAGTACACCGAGCCATGCTCTCGCATGCTCTATGCCCCAACGAAACCACCATCTTTTTATTAAATTTTCTTCTAAAAATTGTCTTTCTAATATCTCCGCTTCATTTAGAATTGATAACAATAATTTTCCACTGTTTTATGTATATTTTTCATTTTTCCTTTCGTCAGACTACGTTAAGCATCTTTTCCTGCGATTTTCTTTAATTGTAGAGTGACCAAAATGTACTGCGGTCTTAGATATATAATTTTCTCAATCTCCTGTTTGTTGTGAATAGTGTTGTCAGAACAGAGTAATCCTTATATCGGTACCTATTCAAGTAGTTTCAATTAGTTTTCTCTTGAGATATTTGGTTCTAATTACTTAGTTTCACCGTTCCATCACCATATAAATAGGGTTTTCCCCCTTTCCTAGGCTATTATCTTCAGTTTTGAAATTTTCCGAGATTCCACCCGTTTTTTGCCATCATTCCAGGTCGGTTTTAATTAAATCGTCCCCCGGGACCATTCATGTTACGTTTTCCGTGCCCTTATCGATGTTATTTATTTTCAACATTCCCGTCTAAGATTTTTTTGTTTCCATTTGAAACTTTTGGCGCCCAAAACCTCCAGTTTTCGATCTCGCCTTATGTAAACACGATCCGGGGTTAATAATCCTTCAACTCTTTGTCTAAAGGTTTGTTTATTATACAGTTCGTTCACCCTACGTTCCTGTGAGAATTTATTCAAGGACACTCAATCTGATCAAAGTCCACTAACCCTATACACGCTTCTATTTTCTCTGATTGGTTCAGATTATTATTAATCGCTGTACACACTCTCTTATTGGTAGAATTTAAAATTTCTTTGTTCTCGAGACAATTACGATACGGGGCTTCCCTCGCTTCAGTCTTTATACAGATCTCTGTAATAGTTCCCAACTGCTCGGACAGATGTCGCCGAATGTACCGAATTCTCTACATAGTATTAAGGAGGAAAAAAAAATTCCTTGTGGGCTTCTCGTAGGTTGAAGGTTAGCATTCATCACAGAGTCGATGTCGCTAGTCGCTACTGCCGCTGCCGTTGTCCTCCATTGCCGGAACTATTATACTAAACTCCGAGATTTACAAAGAAAGCGCACTTTTCCTCGCGGCGGTTGCTTCAATTGTTTCATGTTTCAATGTCTCCGTTTGAAAGCATTAAATAATGCATGACTGTTGCAAACGGAAAATATTCCAAATGGGAAATAGAAAGACACGGCAACATTCAACAAACTCTTTCATTTTCACTCTAATCTTTAATTGATAATCATTTTTTTAACTGAATTCCGACGCTCCCAACTACTCCCAACTCTGCGGAGCCAGAAACAGTGGGAAATAGAAGGAGATGGAGAAGAGGAAGGATTGGCAGATTCGGCTATTCAGATCTGATAACCAAAGAAGGCAATTGCCATTTCAAGCAACGCCAACGTTTCGATTCTGAAGTATGAAGCCGACACCGGCAATTGTTTGGGCCAGGAGTTTCACAAAACTTGAATAAATATAATTTGGGAGGCGGGTGTGGGTTACGCCATCCCGAGAATCATTTTTTGGATAACCAACTAGTCGACCATAGGTCACCCCAAGTGCTTCGCTAAGTTTGGTGACTTAGCAGGGGTGCCCGGGTTCATGAGATGAGGTTTGTCTAGGTCTTGACGGCAGATGCGTTGGCCCATTTACTGCGGGATGGGCCGGATTGGGAGAGACTGGTTGAGGGAGACCTAACCTAGACTTCTCCAGCCTAAAAGATCGTCCCAGACAGATTCTCTCGATCCATCGCCTTGCACCACACCGTCAATCCTGGACACATGACCCCCCCAGAGTCCCTATCCAACCCACATACCTTTTTTACCTTCTAGAACTTGCCCTTCTTCCTTTCCCCAAAAGAACTCCCACACAGCATCCCCATAGATGACATTATTAATATTTAGTTCTGTGAAATTTCTATTCCAAGTTCTGTTGTTATTCCATTTGGGAAAAGTTGTATCTAGAACTAGAATAACATCAGAACTATAATAAATCTTACAAAAAACTTGAATAATTATTTTGAATTCGATGAATTGTTCAAGTTTTATGAAACAACTGGCCATTGGAGAACCTGTCTCCAATTACTTTATCATTTTTTTTTTATTCCTTTATTGGAAACTCTTTCGATTCAATCTCCGTATTAAGACTCATAGTGACACGCATTTGTAATTTTTTGAAGAATTTAAATTATTTGAAATTTGGCGTGATTTACAATTTGAATGTTTGATATTTTTGGTTATGAGCTTCTCGGGTTATGTAAACTTTATTGGCATTTGCCCTAGTTATTTTCGAATTGATTTTAACTCGTTGAATTTATTGACACTTCGTAGTAGACCTTAAACAAAGCAATAATTATTTTTCCGGAAGTTTTGACAGCTTTTAATGAAATTTTTCGTTTCATAACTTTCAAGTAACATTTTCCCATTTTTTATTCACAACGAATAAACCTTTAAAAGTAAATTTAAAATTTCATGACCTTTCCGGTAAGAATCAAAGGAGACTGCGAATGAAATCTCTATTTAATTTAACTTCTGCGAAAGTTTACAGTTATTTTGACCTTTCTTTTAAGAACCGTATTTTAGATTACCCAAATTAAAATACACAGTTATCACATACTAAATCAAATATCTACCACGAAATACGTAAGATGAGTTGGGGTGAAGGGCATGTACATAGCCGTGTGAATTTTAATTAAGACGAAATTAACTGTTTAAAGACTTAGTTATGGATATCATTGTTCCCAGCTTGGTTATTACTGATGACCAGCTGTCAACCTTTATGAGAAGGAGACGCAATTATAGAGACAAGAGTCTATTTTCAACTGAAAGATTAGAGTTTATTGCAATGCAAGTATCGTCAAGCGACTCTAAATGCATCTGCGATGATTTATTTAAAACACATTTGTAATAATATTGTAACGATAATATTTATTGCACCAGTAATAACTACTATCCTGACTCGATAAACCTCCGCCTGGCTGCATATTTAATTGTTGATTCGCTTTTGTTTTCATTTCTTAGACTGGCAACTCTATCAACACGATTTCCGGCAAGGTACTTTTTGAATTACCGCCGACACGGGATGCGACGGGAATTCGATTTGTCACCTAAAATTATAGTTTGTGATATAATATGGCAAAATTCCTACTTTGAATTATGGGAATTGACACCGTGTGCCGGATCTTTAAGTTTGTGATCTTTAAACACGAGCCCTTGTAGTTATTCGGGCATTATCGATAGTGAGTACGCTATCTTGATATGGTGTGTTCTTGTGCTCTTTAAGAAATCCATATGATCGTGCTAACTACTAGTGCTAATTACTAACTAATAACATTAATGCACACTCCCCTTCCATACACAAGCACATGCTTTCAATGGAAGGGTAGTTAAAAAAAAAAAAAAACTGAGATGTATAATTACCATACCATGTTAAACATAATATTAAAAATAAAACATTATAAAAAAAAATTTAAAAAAAGATTAAGAAAGGGACCCTCCGATGATTTGGGCATGTAAAGCGAATGAACGAAGAAAGTAGTGACGCAAATGTGAATGGTAGAAGAAGTTGGGGACGTCCGAGGAAGACATGGCACGATCAAGTGAATCAGATATTTGGGACGGGCCAAGTCAAGAGTCAAAAAAATAGAAGAGTATATATGAGACGATGAATGAATGTGAATGAGGCAAAGAGTATGTGCCAAGACCGAGTTGTTTGGCGGTCCGTTATCTCTGCTTAACCCTGCGGGAAATGGCAAGATGGTTGGTTAATTAGTTTAGGGTATTTACGTTTCATAATCTATTTGAAAGTGGTTAAGCCACTTTCTTATCGCAAAGAACATTAGTGAATTAATTAATAAAATATGAAACTAAGATTGTTGACGTTTAGCGAGAAGCTTAACTACTTCAGTTTTATAGTTCAAGTTTTCTAATGATGAATAATAATTTATTTTAATATTTTAACATTAAATATTCATCACCGCTCTCAACAATGAATAAAAAAGTGAATGATAATGTTTGTAGTTCTTAGCCGAAGTATAAATACAGTTAAAAGTGACCTAAATTGATATCGACATATTAGCTCAGTTGGTAGAGCACTTGCCATGTAAGCAAAGGGTCCTGGGTTCGAGTTCCAGAGGTGCCAATACCTTTTTCCGATTTTTCTGTCACCACATTTTCGAGTGAGTTTCGCTAATATTGTCTTCATTTAATTAATTGAATAAAAAAGTGATGAATTTAGTTTAGTGTTTTCATGTCGGAAAACAAAAAACCACCGTTATTATTTGTGTATTAAACAATTTTAATTTAAACTCAAATCAATCAAGTTTTGATTTGCATATACAATTTTTATTTATATAATACATGTTACATAATTGTGGCATTTACATAAAGTAGATATATTGAATCACTATACTAGGCGGCTGCCTGTTTGATGGTGACCAATGGAGTATAGTTACTATGTATGAAATAATTTAAAGTTTAAAGTCAAGTGTAAATACATGGATTTAATATAAATGGTGCTAAAAATTGGAAAAATTAAAATAAAAAGTAGAAAGTATAAAATACACAATAGAAAGGAAAAGTGAAATAAATTAGCATAAGATTATAAAAAATGTAAATAACCTTATTCATTTAAGCACACATGTACGTGAATAGATACACACATGCATATATACATACATGTACACGTACATACACTACACATACATACACATACATGCATACACATATACATATACCAACACATACATACATATATCTACATATATAATATATATATATATATATATATAATAATAATCCCAATCCTCACACATATAAACAATACATACACCTCTATCTATCTGAGAAACAGGCTACTGACTAATTAATTAAAACCAGCGTGATGTGAGGGATGTTAAATTTGTTATTCCGTTTATTCTAGATCAGAGGTTCCCAAACTTATTTTTCTCGTAGACCCCTTTCAAAATTTTACTGATTTCGGTTGACCCCCTGCTGCTCCATTTCTACCACATTCCCAAAACTGTGGAGATTAGATGTAACGATGGAAATTTGCGTCGCGGCTGAGTTCTAACCCTAAATTCGGAGTGGTATAAATAAAAAGAAAGAAAGCATATATTATTGCGTTCTATTTATTAAAATAATATAATTACAGACTTAGGGGGGAAATATGTAGATGACATGTTTTTTATTTCATAAATTGTTGGTATAACTGTTTAAAAATATGTTCCCAAAGTTTTAAATAAAATTTTCAATTCGTTCCGGTGTTATGAGAGTGTTTGTTTGTTTTCCGAACCGCGTGGTAAACTTGAAACGCATTTTTCTCGTAACGACTTTTTTTGAATTTGGGTGCACTCTAGCTTTTAACCAAACATTTTAAAAATGTGCAAATACCTTATTTACATAATTACATCCTATGTGCACCGAAATTCGTAGTAATATCATTGTCAAAAGTATTTTTTAATTGCAAAAAAAAATATTGAAAAAATGGCAAAAATTAAGGTTTCCTGATTATACACTGGTAAAAAAATTAATTTCCTTTTTTTTGGGAAAAGTAAGATTAAAAATCAAATCCCTATTGATTTGACATGAGCACTATGGCCTGCAAAATGCATTCAAAAGCTACGTCTGATGGTGACGTTCGATGTACAGCAACTTTTTCCAAGGAAATGCTATAAAAAATTCACAATATTTTCTTAAATAGATGTATAAAATGACCTCAAACTTTCAATAAATTATACATATTTCTTCCATTCCAAAAATAATCATGAAAATCATTAAAAAAAACCTAGTACTGTATTTCCCACCTTAAGAGCAATTAACCAGCGGCCGAGAATTCTAATTTCGTCTAACGATGGTCTTGCGATCGTACCCTTGCAACTGTAACTGAAGTGTTTTCGTCGAAAAACAAGGGCACGGATCTTTTTTTATGATTTTATTTGAACCAAAACTAAAATTCTGAAAAATTGTTTTTCTCCTTAATTTATTGATTTATTTTAGTGCACGATTATATGATTTGAAATGTATGTTTAATAATACAAAATTTTGTTTGAAAGTTTAACAAATCTGCAAATGACCTATGGTAAAACCTTATTGTACTAAACATAAATATATTTCCTCAAAATTTAAACATAGGTTTTCTAGATAAAAGAACAGTCTTTTGGGATCAATTTATAATTTTTTGTAGAAATGAGTCAATACGTCTAAAATTTGATTTAAAAATGACATATTCCCGATTATGTCTGGTAATTCCCTCTTAATAGAATTAAATATCGACTATGCAAATGTTTACAACAGTCGCTGACCTTCTTAAAATACACAAAAAACTAAAAAAAATTAAGGGAGGTTTTAAAAAAGGAAATTATTGCTAAATATTAAGGCTATTTAATCCATAAGCCGGCCTAACTGAAAAAAAATTCAAGCCCGTGGACCAAAAAAAAATTGCAAAAAAATTGCCAATTTTTTTTCGCGCTATTAGGATTGCATTGAAATTGAAATTGCCAAAAAATGAAAATTGTAATCTTAAATGCTTTTTTTTAGGTCTTAACACTACACATTTATTTTTATAAATGACGTTTATTAAGTAAACCGAAATAAAAAAAATATATATCTTCCCTTTCTCAAACTTAAAATATTAAAAAAACTTCGGACTTCTCAAAAAATCACATAATTTTTACTTATTTGAGATCAATCAACTTTTGGTTTAATTCTTACATTTTTTTAAAACTTTTTTTAAAATTTTCGGTAAATTTACGACTAGACGCCGCATGCCACTACACTTTTAATAGGCATATATTTAAAAAAATAAACTACCCTTAAACTTAATTACCACAAGAACCATCTGAATCTTGTCCATAGAAACCACATAGTGATAATTCATAGTAAAATAATTTGCACACATTAAAGAAAGTGCCCCCTTTATACCGCCTGCTCGCGTCAAGGCAAGAAAAACATCCCAGTTTTCAAGTAGTTTAGCGGCTACGCTAGGTTTGTGTAACATGGTTTATGATACAAAAGAAAGTGCCCCTTTATAACGCCTACTCGCGTCAAGGCAAGAAAAACATCCCAGTTTTCAAGTACTTCAGCGGCTACGCTAGGTTTGTGTAACATGGTTTGTGATTCTGGCGTACAATCTCACAAGACGAAAGCTAATTTTAATTTTATGTAATCGAAATTTAGAATGACTAAGTTTAAAAATAGTGTACTTTCCAAAATCTGTGCCTATTAAAAGTGCGGCGGCTTATTGTAAATTTAATACATTTTCATTACACGAAGGACATATTAAAATTTGGTGATCATTACATATTCGCAGGAGTATTTCGAGCAAGTTTTCCTTGTGCTTTCCTTGTGTTCCGCCAGTGCACGCATGGGCTACATACGTAGCCAAGCAACTTTAAATCGTTATTTTTCGCACGTGCGCCAGCGTCGATCGCTCACGCCACACTGAATGCGTCGAGCAACAACCAATCGGAGCTTAGCTAGAGACTCGAAGATAAATCATGCGATTTCACGAAGTTATTAAGAAAAACAATACCCTGGGCTACATATGTAGCCCACGCGTGTACTCTAGTGTTAATACGACCATTTTCACCAAATTTAGCCTGACAAAAATCACCGAAAAATTTGGATTTTTTTTTGCTCCATTAATTTTTTTGAATAGTGTATTATCTGCCTACATCGATAGGTAAAGCCAAGCCAACATTTTTGTTATTTATATTTAAAAAAATTCGTGGAGCCCCACATACAATTTGTGGATCCCCATTTTTTTATTGTGTCTCGTTTTTTTTTATTATTGTTCTTTTACATACCTATTTATTGTTTTATGTTTTCGTATTGTTGAAAATAATTTTTGGTATTGGTTTTTTAGTTGGTAACTAAACCTCTGTTAGTTGTGCACATAAACAATCTAAAAAGAGATATGATTTTAGATTCTCACGGCCAAAAGTATTTTCCATGTTTATTTTGGGGTGTTCTTTAGCCAACGTTTCGGACAGCGTCATAGTGTCCACCATCAGCAGATTGTTGAAAAAATTATCCTGAGTTATTAATAAAACATAAACAGTGCTAAATAATTCATAAAAATGAACAATTCAATTTCTTCAAGAAACGTGCTTGCTATTTGCTACGATCATTGTTCTAAGCGAAAGCCATCCAGTTGGTCTGTGAATCCATAATTGGTATGTGAAACACAACGTCTTTCATTCCCTTGGGAGCATTTTACTTATTTTATTTGTCTGTGCGTAAGGAACAATTAATTTATTGGCTTTCTCCAGCGAGACGTGATACATTCTAAGGCTAAGTTATTTGATTCCATTTATGTTACCTTTTTCACTCCGTCTGCTCCCAGAGTAATGGTATCTAATGTACCCTCGTATGAAATGTTATAAGTTTTCCTCCAGATGTTGGGTTATGGTGGCACATAAGGCTTCAAGGTATTACTCATTCTGTCGCAAAAATTCTTCAAATAACATTTCGCACGTGTGCGTTATTTATGTGGAAATGAGTTAAATGTCATGTCATTTCGCGGCGGGAAATTTGTAGACGAAAAGTGAAAATTATAAGCCAAACAGAAAGGTACTTACACGAGTCCCCGAGGCTAAGTAAAAAATAGCGCAAATTTATTTTTATTTTTAGATTTTTTTGTAATTTTACTTTTTTCTCACCAAACTAGGGCGATGAAGGTCTTGTCCATTTTGTATCTAATGTAACTTTTTTAGTTTTATTAGTAAATAACTTTTTTTATTTCATAGATGTAAAAGAAATATATTCCCTTTAAATTTGAATCCTATAGTGTCAGAATGCAATCATCAATTGTCATTTGTTTTATTATTCTATTATTTGATTGTAAAATATGAGATTTTGTTAAAAGAAACCAAGGAAAATGATTTAAATAAAAATAATTCTCGTTTCTTTGTTAAAAAACTTTGCAACACAAGTGTTTTATTTATAAATTAATAGAAAGGAATTAAACCTCTCAACTTATTATAAAACGACATTTCGTTTAAAACCAAAAATGGAGAAACTTCAGTTCGAATTTACGCTATTACCTGGAGGCAGTGGCAGGTCAAATATTATTAGCATTACAAAAATAGTCACAAGTGATGAAAAAGTGTTTACAATACCAGATATGCTACAATCCGCCAGCCATCATGAGGATATAATGAAAAGTGGTGCTTTTGGAAAAATAAAAAATAGTTTGAAAAAAAGATACCAGGTTAGAAGAGTCTGGTTAACCATGACAGAAGAACTAAAAAAAACATATGTAGACGAAGATGGAAACCTACAGTTTGGAGACCAATACCTCGAAGAATTGGACGAAAAAAGTTTACAAGTACATCAAAAAGAAGATTCATTAGAAAAATTGAAAAGTTATTGGAAATAAGCAACAGAGCTTAAAAAACATTGCTGAGAAGTTTGTTATACAAAAATTCTGTAATAAAAATACAAATGCAAGCCAGTGGATAGAAGTGTTTGAAAAAGAATGTTTGCGGTTTGATGTGACTGTGGATGGAAAAAAAATAGAAATACTCGGATTTTTCATGGATAAATCTTGTATAGGCTGGTACAGTTCCATGATTATAAAACTAACAATGAACTCAGAGTGGTCAACATGGAAAAAAAAATTCTGTGAATCAATTGCAAATAAAGGATGAAACCCTGTCACATACGCAATATCATTTTTATACAAAGATGGTTCTCTGTTAGATTATGCTATGAGAAAAGAAAAATTTCTATTGGATATGAGAAGATCAATTGACACCGGTACTTTGATAGATCTTGTTGCTTCCGGACTACCAGAATTCATACTTAACAAGATCGATAGTGAAAGATTACAAGATACTGTAAATTTGTTTAATGAAGTAAACAAGTATGAACATATGGTCAACAAAAAAATATTGATGAATAAGAGAACGCAGAACATAATAAAAATGAGGGTAAAAATCCATGTACAATTTGTGAAAAATTGAATAAGGGCATTCGTTACCACCCTGAAGCTACATGCTGGTTTAAAACAAAAGAGGATGAAAAATTTAAGAGAAATGCCATTAAACATGTAAACAATTAAGTGATAGAGACTGAGTTTAATGAAAATGATCAAAAAACTAATAGTAACACCATTAATAAAAGTCAAACTATTACTAAAATTACTAAATGATAAATTTAAAACATACGAAATTTATGATTCAGTTCAAATGTTTCTCTAATTAATTCTAAGTAATTGAAACTGAAAGGAAAAGGAAACAATTTGAATGAAGCAAATTTAGTAACGATTAGTGGTGTTAAAAAGACGAGTGGGTTGACAACAAAAAAAAATTATACAGATATGAAAACGAATACTGAATTTAAACATGTAGAAAAACACAGAATTAATTTGAACGAACATTTTAAAGAATAAGATTTTAAAATAACAATGAATCATTTAAATAACGATAAAAAAAAACAGAAATCAATGAACTAATAGACAAATATACATCAGTGTAGAAATAGAAAAGCAAATATCAAAATTATTAGATAATAAACTGATAGAAGAATCGTACAGTCCATTTGCTGCACCGGTTACTCTAGCATTTAAAAAAGAAGAAAACAAAAGATCCAGATTATGCATAGACTTCAGAGACTTAAATAAAATAGTAATACCTCAAGCTCAACCATTTCCATTGATTGAAGACCTAATGACAAAGACCAGAAATTGCAAATTTTTTTCAACGCTGGATATAAACTCAGCCTTTTGGTTTATTCCATTATGGATTGAAGACAAAAAAAAAACAGGATTTGTAATACAGGAGGGACATGCACCTGCCTGCCTTTTGGATTGAAGACTTCTCCGGTAACTTTTCAGAGGATATTAAGCAATATATTGAGAAAATATAAACTAAACGAATTTGCTGTCAATTACATAGATGACATTTTTATTTTTTCAAAAACTTTTGCTTAACACATCGATCACCTGACAAAGCTGCTGAATGCAATCAAAACAGAAGGTTTAAGATTAAAATTTACA
Organism: Limnephilus rhombicus; assembly: GCA_929108145.2. Lineage (NCBI taxonomy): Eukaryota > Metazoa > Arthropoda > Insecta > Trichoptera > Limnephilidae > Limnephilus > Limnephilus rhombicus. The sequence continues at coordinate 52,356,721 of OV815274.1, forward strand.
AAATGCACATTTGCATCAGACATGGTAAAATATCTGGGTCATATAATTCAGAATAATGCAGTCAATCCAGTAAAGGATAATTTGATTTCAATAAAGAATTTTCCCTTTTCCAAAAACACAGAAGAACATGAGACAATTTCTAGGAAAAATCAACTTTTATCACGAGTACATTCCGAAGAGTGCAATGATACTAGATCCTTTGCATAATTTATTAAGGAAAAATCAAAAGTTTATTTAGACTGATAAATGCCAAAATGCCTTTGAAACGATGAAAAACCTAATATGCTCACAACCGATCTTGGAAATTTTTGATCAAGATTTACCAATTAATATATACAGATTGTTATGATGTGGATGCGTCATAACATAATTAACGATTTTAATTTATTGCATTGGTAGTCAAGTACTTTTATGGGAGTTATTTTATGGTTTTATTCGGGATTCACGGGCAGGTTGACAGCACTGAGTGGAAGGGTTTTTTTCTGTGAAACTCACTATCGACGTAAAACGAAACGGGCAGAAGCCGTTTTGCGGGGACAGTCAATTGTAATATTTAATAGTGGTGTAATTAATACCGGACGGAGTAACTCTTCGAAATGCAGAGGGAATCGAACTAACATTGTAATTTACGGGATTCGAAAAATGTTCGAATTGTTTTTTCCGAAAAACCAAGTTTCCGGCGTATCAATGGCCAAACGTCACCGCGTGTGACAAAAGTAATAAACGCAGATAATCCGGCTCATCGGGCGTCGTACGGAGTTTATGGAATCCCGTTAGGGATCGCAGGTCACAGTAATGAATATTTATTCAATTTACGCGATTTAAGCCGAAATATCCGCTGTTCTCATGGGTGAACTTTTCAACGCCCGGCTGAACCGTTCAACACACACGGAACGGAATATTTTAACACACCACAACGGCGGGACCGTAACGTACTCTGGTTGTCACCGGATCCTGAATAAAACCATCTATTTGGGTATGATGGCTTCGTGGGACGGGCCTCGCACTGCTGGCCAAGCTTAGGCCGTTCACCAGCGCATCTCTCGCCTTCCGGATGTTCCCAGGGGGGTTTGGCATCACGTTATCGGACGGATCGCATCAAGCAGCCTGTTGGATGCTGGACGGTACGCCTAGCTTCGCCACGTGCTACGTATGCAGGCTACACATACTCTTAGGCAGTTTAGACAGCTTAACAAGGTCAAGGTGGAAAAAGGGGGTGAGTCATAGTATTGTTTTGTTCGCCTTGTAATAAGTCTGTGATTTCCCATGTTGAATGATTTATTTGATAATATAGTGAATGTTGATTCAAATCACAAAAATACTCTGGTTGTTATTTATAATATAACTCAATTCCTTAATGGTAAGTAAGGATGGAAATGAAGCAGTGCCCAAGCATCCTGTGAAGAATTCTATGCTCTCCTACTATCCAGAAGGAAAGCGTTTTGAATGCAACTGTGGACATATTCTGTTTTTCTACAGAATTTGGCGCTCTACTACGACTAGTAGAAAAGTTCACAGGTGGATTCATCGCGTTTTCTTTTGAAACATGCTAGCAACATAACATTTGGCATCCTACGCCTCTTTTACGTAACAAGATTCTTTGTTATGAAAATAATTTAATAAGGAAAATAATGTTCTAAATTACCCCAGGGTTATTAATATTTGTTTATATTAATAACTCCAATTATTTTACTGGCTACTAATAGTTTCACTTTTTCTCCGATTAGTTCGAACGATAGGGGAATCATGATCGATTTCCTTCACTTCTTGGATTCGCATCTTCCTTAAGATGCAAAAGTTAATTTAATATGTAAACGATAGTTTCCTTTAAATCTCAGCCGGTACAAGGTTATAGCGACTGGGGAATCTTTATTTTACGGGTATTCAAGTGTAGAATCCCGCTGTGCTACAATGGCGGCTTGATAGACAAGTTTAATCATAATCTTCGATTACATACACCATCTGTCATCGACGTGATGGATCACCAATAATATAACGGCACACAATCCGTCCGCCTTTTCCACGCCATGTATTTCCAACCTGATGGGACCTGAACCATATAATGGAGGACGCCAAGGACATGGCGTTTCCATACTCCACAACTACCTAAGATGGATGGAAAGATCGAAAAACCTGGCGATGATGCAAATGTGAGGGAGGTAGGGTCCCCTCGCTATGCATCTGGATTCGTCGCAGCAACTTTATAGGTTTTTAGCTAGTAGCTCGTTAGATACGGTCCACATGTATGCTTAATCTTTTAATATATAAATCTTGTTATACATCCACTCTTTTATTTTATATTTCCAAGTTTCACAACATATTAACATGCTACCGACACAGTACAGCATATCTTGAACAAACTAGATTTGGCGTCCAAGATCCCATGGGATTAAAGCTGATAACTGTATACCTTTATCTATAATTATTACCTTGTAACTATAACATTTAATACACCCACCCACAAAGTAGATACAAATCACAACACAACACATCCAGTGTCATTACCCTGATATAATAAATACCCTGATATTTAGATAACCCTATCAACCTGTTTAATAACCTACCCTACTTCTATTCCTTAACCATAACAGCTTCTCTAGAGGGTGTTGGAGCTATTTTAAAACAGACACAATCTGATGGAAAATAAAAACCTGTTGCTTACTTTTCGAAAAAATTAAACGGCGCCCAGAAAAAGAAAAAAGCAATTTACTTAGAATGCTTAGCTATAAAAGAAACAGTGAGATACTAGCAATACTGGTTGAAAGGTTAACCATTTACAGTTTATTCAGATCACAAAACACTGGAAAATATGAATATCAAATCTAGAAGCGATGAAGAGCTGGGTGACTTAACATATTACCTATCCCAATATGATTTTCAAATTAAATATTCTCCAGGAAAACACAATATTGAAGCTCATTGTCTTAGCAGAAACCCAGTTTTAGAACCGGGTGAGCACCAAGATGAGCAATTAAAAGTTGTCAACTTAATAAAATTAGAAGATATCTCAAAAGATCAGGTCAAAATGAGAAGATGCAGTGCAGAAAAGATAAATGGATATCGAAGAATAATGTTTATTACAAGAAAGTAAAAAAATAAAATAAAAACAATTCTATCAGAAAAATTCAGCATATATTTTATCAAAAATGTTCATACAGACCTAGGTCACATAGAAATTAATCAAATGCAAAAAAAAATGATAAGCTCATGGTACACATCAGAAAACACGACAAACAAATAAAGAGAACTTGCGAAAGTTTTGAAGTATGTTTAAAGAACAAATCAAGAGGTCAAAATAAATATGGATTGATGTCCTACTTGGGTCCCGCAACAAAACCTTTTGAAATATGTTCCATTGATAGGTGGTTTTAGGGGTTCACGGTCAACAAAGATATACTTGCACCTGCTATCAGATCATTTCACGAGGTTTTCAACTCAAAATACCAACGATTTCATCAAACTCTTAAACTTCACAGAAACTAATGACATTGGCATGATACTCTCAGACCAATACCCGGGTCTTAATTCTAGAGAATTCAAAAAAATTTTGGATGAAAAAAATATTCCAATAATTTTTACTGCAGTGAACTCATCTTTCTCAAATGAATTAAATGAAAGATTAATAAAGCTAGATGCAAAATCAACGAAAATGACTCAAAAGTGGCTTGGACAACTATAGCGCGTAATTGTGTAAAAAACGATAATGAAACGGAGCACACCGTCACTTGATATGCGCCTCAGTTTTTTTTATTTTTTATTATTCATCTTTATTAGTTTTTGAGTTACAATTTGTTTTTATTCTATGCCTGTCTCACTAGGAAAACCTTCTTGAGAGCAGGCGCTTAGCATAAGTAGTTTATAATAATAACACATAAAAAGTACAAATAATAACACAATATTACAAGTAACAGTTATTCATCAACGTAACATTGAAAAATAAATACTTATAAGTTAGTATTGATAAAATTTTTGATGTTGGATCTATTTTGGCTGGTAATCCATGACTTGGTGTCACATTTATATTTAAGATACATTGTGTTTTGTCTAATTGCCAGTGGAAGTGTATTATATAGTTTGGTTGCAAGCATCGATTTGATTCAAGACAGAAAAAAAGCTCTGGAAAATACTATAAAGTCACATAATTACAACAAGATAATTTACGATACAACCAGGAGACATATTAACTTCAAAATTGGTGATACTTTTTTGTGAAGAATGGAAACAAACTTAATGGGAACAAGCTCGACGAATTGAGAATCGGACCCTACAAAATCAAAGAAAAATTATCAAACTCAATTTACAAGATAAATACTGGTCGAAAAAAATTAGAATCAAATTTTTTCCACATTTCGAAGTTAATTCCAGCACCTGCATTGATGAACCATGAAGAGGATATCGAAGATGAATGAAAATTTAGCAATAATTTTCTTTCCCGGGGGGGGGAGATGTAAAGGAAATATATTCCCTTTAAATTTGAATCTTATAGTGTCAGTTAGAATGCAATCATCAATTGTCATTTGTTTTGTTATTCTATTATTTGATTGTAAAATATGAGATTTTGTTAGGAGAAATTATTCAAAGGAAAGTGATATAAATAAACATAAATGTCGTTTCTTTGTTGAAAAACTTTGCAACACGAGTGTTTTATTTATAAATTAATAGAAAGGAATTAAACCTCTCAACTAATAGATATAAGTGGGTTCAGTGGCGTTATATAAATTACATATCGGTACAAAATATATTTATAATCGCAATTTCACCAAAGAAGAAGCAGGTTCTTGTGCTTCATAACATTATGCAATATGTAAGTGTTAAACATAACAGAAACAATTGAAACTTTGGGATCATCTATATGTGTCTAAACATATATGTGATTCGGTTACATGCTTAAATATTGAACACTTAAGAGAGTAATTAGAAACATTAAATTAAAATAGAGATGAATATAGATTGATGATAAATATACAGAAAGAGAAAAACAAGCAAATATTAGTTAGTTATTCCTGACAAGTATAACTTCAGTTTGAGTTTGAATAATGAAATTACTCTTAGTATTTACCTGATGAGGGGTCACCATTTATAATCAAAGCGTTGCTAGCAATGGCATAGTTTTATCGTTTCCATGCCAACTGAGAATAAAGTCAACTCAACACCTCTTTGAAAAGTCATTAAAAGCTATGAAAAAATAATTTTAACATAACCTATTTAACCAATTTATTTGTATTTTATATTTTTTTCATCCCTCTAAATAACTTTTCTGAGATGGTTCTGAGTTGGTTTCATGACATGGTACCTAGCAAGGTCAGTCGATAAAGGATTAATCTATTCAGACGATGTCTTGTCGTCGTTCCTAAGCACGACTGCAGATCGCTAACGTATAAACAACAGTTCACTTCAAATACAGAGTTAGGAAACATTTTGTCGTGGTGAACCGTTGTTTGTTCGTGGAGTTGTCATTAGCGATCTGTAATCCTGCTCTGGATCGATGACGTGGACATTACAGATAAAAGCTTTATCGATCGACCATGACAAATACCCTGATTGGTATAACCTGATATTTACTTTAAACGTTTCTCTATCTCATCTCCTTCTTTTCCTCACTTGATTTGGACATTCAACATACACAATTGAGCATGCCTTGTACTGATTCCGGATAGCACTGCGATATTCGAATAAAACAACATTTAACCACCATAGGTCACCCCCAAGTGGTTTGCTACGTTTGGTGACTTAATAGTAGTGCCCGGGTTCAAGGGATGAGGTTTGTCTTGGCTGCACATGCGTTTTCCCACCAATAAGAGAAAATCAAAGATGTGAGCAATTACATTCAACAGAAAAGCCGCCAATATAGTGGCATAAATAATAAATAAGTACTTGCCAGGAAAAAAATTGTTTTTATTCTGGTTCTATTAAATGTTATATATTCTGGTTCCGAGAAAAATGGAAAAACGAAAAAGATTAATATATTTAAAATACAATAAACACATAGCTCTTAAGGGTTTTAAATGAAAAGTTGTGAATAAGGCAAATAAATTAGAATCAATTCCTGTTTCATAAAGCTGATGGGTTTCATTCGTGTTTGTGTTCCGATCGGCCTATAGAATCAGCCTATATTTAGGAATTCCGCACATTAAGGGTACCTACCTACACGGTAGCCAGGAGTCAAGTACCGCATTATCGCCAGTCCGTCAATCATCGTCGCACATTTCGCTCTACGTTGAAATGTTATTTATCAATCGGAAGTGTGTTATATGAAGTATAATCTATATCGCCGTCGTTCATCGTATGCTTTATGTGAACTGCTTATGTTAATCGTCTCATGACTCAAACTTTATCGTGGTTTTAATCACCTGTGCTGTTTTAATACATCTGTAACTGTTGCAAGTGTCTACGTCACCGTATAGAAAACAAGCCAGAAGACACAATAGCAGTGAGTATCACTTAATGTGTATTACCGTATCTTGTTTGGCGGTCGGGCATAGCTCGTATCGAAATCCATAAGCGTTTATCTCGCATATTATATGTAATACTACTTTCCTTCAGCTACTTGGCTTTGAAACCTTATTAGTTGAAGTCATACGATGTTCGTTTTCTCCCTTTATTCCCATGAATGAAGCTACGTACCTATGATTTTGATTAACAACATTATACAACGTTATTCCACAAACCAACCTTAATTCTGCCACAGGCCTAACATTACCATGATCCCTATCTTAAAATATTAATATGCTTAACAATATTCCATCAACATGCTTGACAAAATTCCATCAATAACCCCACATTGATAGTTTTGATGGATACAATATTATTCCATCAATAATTAAACATTGATAGTTTTGATGGATTCAACATTATTCCATCAATAACTCAACATTGATAGTTTTGATGACTACAACTGATAGTTCTGATGGATACAACATTACTCCATCAATAACTCAACATTGATAGTTTTGATGACTACAACTGATAGTTTTGATGGATACAACATTACTCCATCAATAACTCAACATTGATAGTTTTGATGACTACAACTGATAATTTTGATGGATACAACATTACTCCATCAATAACTCAACATTGATAGTTTTGATGACTACAACTGATAATTTTGATGGATACAACATTACTCCATCAATAAATCAACATTGATAGTTTTGATGACTACAACTGATAGTTTTGATGGATACAACATTACTCCATCAATAACTCAACATTGATAGTTTTGATGACTACAACTGATAGTTTTGATGGATACAACATTACTCCATCAATAACTCAACATTGACAGTTTTCATGACTCCAACATTATTCCATCAATAATTCAACACCGATAGTTTTGATGGATTCAACATTATTCCGAGAAAGGGCTGGTTTGCGCATTGTAAATGGGATTGGTTAGGTATGCATTCGCAGACTTGGTGGGTAGCAAATGTCGAAATCCTGAAATTATCCCACGTACCTAATCTTCCCATCTAAATGTCACCATGAAAAAAAGCAATTGTTTCAAGAAAAAGTACCCAACTTTGGAGAAGTGACGGTGTGCTGATTGGAGCTCAGTGTAAATTAACATCTCAGACAGGGCATAACATCTTTCTATAAGAAATATTACGATTTCAACATTAAAATTTAATTTGTGAAGTGTACACCACAACCCGGAGGCCAGTGAGGCCCCATCTGCAACGGTGAGTTCTATTTTCCCTTATATCTTATTTAACCGAAGTCCAGATCTGAACCATCGACAGACGAGTTTTTGCGAGTGTATGCATGTCGTCCCATTAACTTAGCGAGCAACGTAGTTTCGGGACTGGTCCTTCGGGGGTTGCATAGGGCTTTGCTCTGCAGCACTTAACCGCCATAGATACATTGGAGTCGCAGTTTCGCGACATCAGGGCTCAAATATTGGCATCTGTTTTTTTTTTCCTTTCTATATAATCATAATTAAAAAGGAAAGTTTAGGCTGGAAAGTTTCCATGTTATAAGGTAAATTTCCTTTAAAAGTAGTTTAGTTTCTTAAACTTTAGTTCCCAGGTTTCCGGTTTTATTTTCAGCGCAGCTAGGCACCTAGGAATACAAAAAGTATCTTTTTTCGACATAGCTCTTCTTGAAAGTTTTAGGGGATTATCGGTTTTAATGAAACAATTAAGAAGTATCAAATTTTAAAATCCTTAGAACTAGCAAAGAAAATTACTAGCTGGAAGTTTAAAAAAAAGAACCTACTTGCAATTAGAACAAGAATATCCTTACAATAATGTTTATTGAAATAAAAGCGAAATTTAACATATATATCACTATATCGTTTTAAAACCATACGATCACAATGACTCTCGACTAGCAATCCGGAGGTCACGGTTTCAAATTGCGGCGTGCGCAAGTAAATTTTATTTGAGTGATTTTTATCTCACAATTCAATAATTTAAAATAATAAAAGGTGTACTTGAGGCAAGTTCCAGAGTTGAAGACACTCTTAAGTATCGCCTTGGCGGAAGACAACCATTCAGAATTGAAATGGCTTTGGCCATGTTTGGTGACTAGATCTGAATAGCCAGGTACTTCTCCACCTTCATCTTCCCAATCTTCTCCCCCTCCCCACTTATCTCACTGGCTTCAGACGGGAGAAGTTGGGACTCTTGTGAGGTATTCATAAAAATAAAATAAAACTGCCTAGAACAAATGAGACCACTACAACCGCAATTGGGGTATGTTGTGGGCTGAAGGGTGTAGAGAAGGCAAGGAGATAGAGAAGACGAAGATTACGTAATACCTAGCTATTCAGATATGGTCACACAAACACTGCTAAAGCCCTTTCAAGCAACGCTTCGATTCTTAATTGTGTTCTTTCACCAGGGTCATATTGAGAGATAGGGAGTATTGGGAATGTCTTGTCTTACTGACTCCCGACAGATGAAATTCTTAATGAAACAGTAAATCAAATATTGCCTTTCTTTGCGTCATGATTAAGAGGAACGGCTGAGCGTACTTCTGTACAATTCATACGCGGTAATAATATTTGGCTAATTTATATAGCGCCGTTTTCGTGAAAAATCACCTCAAAGGCGCTGTAGAAGTGAAATCATGAAAATCAGAAAACTAAAGTAGACAAGAGTAGGAAGGCTACGAAGCACCACATAAAGAGGAGACCGATTATACCATCTCATTCCCTCACAGACTAAATCCTATAGATGTATTTGTTTCTTTTTAGCGTCGCTAGTTTTCATTTCACCGAGTTTCAAATCACAACGGTGCTAAATAAGTTATCACTTCAAAAAATCTTGTCTTCTAGTAATCTGGCACTTGTGAAACCTTAAAAATAAAACGTTGATTCCTAAATATAACGAAATCGGGTTTCATGACAACTCAACAATGTGGCATTTCAATATCATCTTGAAAAGTCACTAAAAGAGATGAAAAAAAAATTGTCCATGACCTAACCTAACGTAATCTATTAAACCAAGTTTTTTTTTTATTAATAACTTTTCAAAAGAGTGATGAAGTTGCATACTGTTGAGTTGACCGGTCAGCACGAAATCGAATGCATAAAAATATTTTTGGAGCAAAACTTCTTTACGCACGTTTGACGTAGGAGTAAGCTGGCGAATGCGTGACGAGAGCTTTACGAAAAGTGAGGCGAACGGTAGTTGAGAGAGAGATATAAGTTAGTGAAGACAAAAAGTGAGAGAGTTACGTTTCGTATTTATTACTGTAGGGGCAAGAGAGAGAGGTGCGAGCACACATTTTCTTTCTCTCTTTCTCTCATAGCCAGTTACGTTTTGTATAGTGCAGTGCAGGCCAATTGTCTGTATCACACTGTAGTAGCAAGAGTGCGCGCGTACATTTTCTTTCTGACTTCCTATCATATAGATGGAACAGAAGTTTTACTTTGGTTTTGTGGTCTAAAGCACAATCGTTTTTTTTTATTTACAACACTTTTATAATACAAGCAATAACGTTATATTTATAAAGCGCAGTTTTGTGTCATTTCACTTCAAGTGCGCTTAGCTATAATAAATTTAAAAATAATCCTACAGTGCTCCTTATAATATTGAGAAAATAATAAAATAATATACAGTATTTACAAAACAATGACAAGAGAACAATTTAAACAGCAATTTCAATTTAGTCGGGTGATCACTTTGTCAGAGTTTTCATTCATTTTATCGGGTAAATCAACGTCATCGTCGATGACTCATCGATATTATCTTAAAAGGGTGTGTACTGTGCACCATACACAGACAATAAAACTTCATTGGCGAATGCATAAAAGTGCATTAAAGACTTGGAATAATTCATTTCTTGAAACGATAAAACGTTTTACGTATGTACGAAGCGTAAAAATGCTTAATGGAATGTTTTGCGTTTCCTAGTTTTCTGTGATTTAATTTTTGTGTTTTAACTTTGAAATATTCACAACTCAATGCACATCGTGTTAAATAAAATTAGAAAATTGTTGAATAATATTAATTACTAAAAGCTCAAATACCTCAACGATGTGTGTGAATTTATATTAGCTGAGCATATTGCTTTCTTTAAGGCACTATTGGGTGAAGTGGAATGAAAAAAATATATTTTGAGAAATAATGTTGTTTAATGTTAATATGTATTATTTTAATAACTTCGAAAAAAGTAAAAAATAAGACAAAAATAGATAATGGGAACCCACTGAGGCGCTGCTTGTGCGTGGGTAATATAAACTGTGCTAAATTACAACAATAAGTTAGTGGCACAAGTAAAAAATGTCAATTTCAAAGTGAAAGTTTAAAAATATAGGTATGTATCTTTGAAAATATTGTAGTAACAAAGTGACACACACAAGTTAGTTGATTTTTTGTTACGGTTTCAAGAAGATAAATAAAGTTAGTCTTAAAGTTGCCGTAGAATTGTAGTAAAAAGTGAAGCATAAAGGTTTACATAATATAGTTACTAAAAAAATGTTTCAACATCTGCATCTTTTAGCCATAACTTTAATTCTTTTATGTAAAGTGATATTTTATCTGTCATTTGAATGTGTTTTGGTAGAAGATTAAATGTACGAGGATCAATAAAACTGCTACGTGTTTGCATTAATTTGGTTTTGATTTGGGGAACTTGAAACACATTATTAGTCCTTTTGTTAATATTCTATTTTCATTTTTTACGAAACAATTTTTGTTTTTAAATGCATATCTATTTCATAAATTGCAATAGAAATAATTTAGGGATATTGAATATTTTTGTCCCTTTGAATAATAACTCTCTCTATAATAATAACTGTCTCTTCGAATAATATTTTTTTATTTCTATTATACATAATTTTTATGATGCGCTTTTTAGCATTGTGTAAAGGCTTGATAAATGCATCAAGCGCACCACCCCAACCTACAATGCCGTAGATTATTGAAGATTGTACCAGGGAAAAATAGATCATTTTCAATTTGTCAAGATTAAGTATTTCTTTAAGTCTGTAAAAAGTATATGTAAGATATCTTAATTTCGAGATGGTTTTATCTTAAATTCCATTCATATATTTTAAAAAGCATTTTCAGTTTCATCCACACCTCGCCAGAATCAGAATCAAGGGGGATTGATAAATATTCAGATGAAGCACATTGATAAAGGTTTTATCAACAATGTTGAATAGTAAATTGTGAAAGTTATATTACATTGAGAAGGTTTAATCGACATGAACATTGGAGGTTATCCAGATGGTTACTCCTTCAAGCTCTCGCAATGACTCTAACTTTTTTGAATAAACGAATCTACCATTAATTTTGAACGAATCTAGACCTCCAGTGTCCCTGCATACGTTTTTAGCAAGCAGTGTGCAAGTGCTTAGCGGGAAATCAAGATACAATAAGTTTTAGTATGACTATGGCCAAGATAATGGGCCAGGTTAGTGATAGTCCACGAGGAGGCAAGCGCTGGGTGATTGTAACAAGCGTAGTATCCTGCAAGCACCTGTAAGGAGGAAGACACAGTACATAAATAATAAAGGTAAAGCGCTGGAAAACGGGTGGTATTCCTCTCCAAGCGATTGGCAGTCCCAGCAAGAATGTGCATGACATTCGATCTAGCCGTAAACCATACTCCGCTTCCGCGCCCCTTAGCCGGTTCCTCGGTAGTGCTTCAAAGAAAAGTAAATGGGAGATTAGGGGGGGAATTCCCGACGACCCTAAGGAATTCGAGAAGCCGGAGGCAGGGCGAAGGAGAGCTGAGGTCGCCCGACCAAACCTCAAGCCAGCACATGTTACTGGGGGTGGCACAAATGATTTTAGAGGGCACCGTGCCGTCGTCTTCCGACTTCTGTCGATGCAAGGACGAGGTCTAGCGCACCCCCAAATCGGGAAAAATGGACATGAACAGTCTTTTGTTCGTTTGCATCTTCGTTTTAATCAGGAGTGCCCAACCGAAGTCGTTTGGTGGGCCAAAACAAAATTACTGAGCTTAGCCGGGCCATTTACTTAAAGGCTGTCAGCATTTACTTAAAGGCTGACCGTTAGATACGACCATGAATACTTAATATACTTAGAAATTATAAACAGACTATACATGTGCCTATTTGTATCCTTTGCACCCACCCTCCACTTATTAAAATTACGTCAGTTGCATTCGATCTTCGAAGAAATGTACGAAAAAAACATAGCGATTGAAATTGATTGCGAAAATAATTTCCTAGTGCGGTCCTGCGCCAGGCACTTTCCAAGCAATAAAACACCCATCGAGGGTCCGAGGTCTAATAACAAGAAATTTTTAATTTCACAAAATCATTACATAGTATAAAATGAAGTCGCTAAACTCGAGTTGTTTGGCGGTCCGTCCTCTCTGCCTACCCCTGCGGGGAAACGGCGTGATGGTTAGTTAGTTAGTTTAGCTAAAAATGTATGTGCGCATAGATCTTTTAAACTAGATAGAGTGATTTCAAGAGGAAGGTTTATATGTATAATACATGCTTATTATAGTGGAGAAAAGCCGAGAAATTCAAATATTCAATTCAGGCAGCGGGCAGCTGGCAAGCGGGCAGCTGGCAAGCGGGTGGTATGGATTTTATAAAGGTTGGGTAATGGCGATGTGTTTCGTTAGCCACAGCAACTTGTGGCCGGGTTTACTAGTAAAATATAAATTAAGTCAATTTACGAGAACTTATTTTACGAGAGAATTTATTTTTGAAGTGAAAACATCCTTAGGACCGTTGTGATTTGAAACTCGATAGAACGAAAAGGATTTATAGGATATAGCCTGCGAGTGAATGAGCTAGTATAATCGGTCTCCTCTTTGTGCGGTGCTTCGTTGCCTACCCACTCTTGTCTACTATTGTTTTCTTAAGGTTTCACATCTACCTCGTGTGAATTGCACTCTGTTTTTTTTTTGTATGATTACCAAAATCCAAAACACAGAAAGCTGAAAACTGTATCCGGGCCGCAAGAAATTTTCAATTGGGCCGCATGCGGTTGCAGCTTGGGCATGTCTGGTTTTAATCTTCGGTCAGTCGTGTTCGGAAGTGTTAGAAGACAATTACTTGTAATGTGTCCTTGTAATTTGTAGTAAGTAAACTGGTTCACTAGTTAGTTGCTGTGTAACATACAACAGTTCTCCGGAGAATGTTATTTAGTTTAACAGTTGTATCTAGTCAACTGTATGTAGGTATAATAAACATCTCCAAACTTTTACTGCCTGAGGATGCTTGCGCTGAGGGTAATAAATGTACACACTTATGGCACTTAAACCCACAGTTAAAGGTGTTTATTATTTAAGTAAAAAGGTGTTACGTACCGAATGCGATTCTGTACCTAACTATAACATAAAGTTTACTGTGAAAGTAATATCCACATAAGAAGGTGTTATGAAGAACGTATTACGTCGTTCCCATATTTTGTATTGTAAAGGATGATAAATGCTATTCCTAGACAACCAAAGGGACAGAAAAAAGTGAAATGATTCCCAAGTGATCAGTGGCGCAAGTTGACTATTTTCGAGCGGGAAAATTCTCAAAATTAAATGAAAAGACATCTTTTTAGAATAATATCTTTAAGAAGAAGCACCACGAAGTCATGCAAAAACTGTGTTTTTGGTTTGAAAATGAAATCGCTTAGAAATACAAATAATTAAGAAATTTTAATAAAATACTGCGGGTAGAACACATCTTAGCCTTTGAAATAATCAAGCTGTTAGTAAATAGTCAAGTGCTTTTATAAGTCCAGAAAAAATAAAGTATCAGCTGTTTTTATGTTCAAAATCGCCTACTTACGCCTTTTCGGTTATGGTTTAAATGAATAATGCGGAAAATTAAATTCTTTAGAAAAAAACCTTAAAACAAGTAAATATTTGTGTCGCTTGGCAAAATAAAATAAAATTTTCTTGGGTTAACTAAAACAGGCGGATGGTGTTGAATGACAAATTATCGCCATCCCGAGAGTGTTTTTGTTATCTAAAAAAATATTTACACTATTAACCCGTTTAATCACAGGAGACCAGATTTGTCCCAACGCACATAGGTCTCACATAAGACGCCGTAACTCCTTTACTATCATAGTTAGAAATATGTTCTAATCGGTGTTAGAAAGAAAAAAACATCATGCTTTATATTCCAATCTAAAAAATAGCCACCAAAAAAATAAAATGTACACTTTTATGTACACAAAGTTTTGAATAGCAAATTGAAAAAAGAATTTGAAACTCCGGGAATTTAAAAAAAAAAAATTTCATAGAGCGACAAAAATTTGAGGTTACAATAATGTGTTTGTTATACATTTGTCTAATAAAATGTGCATCTGTTTTTATTTTTTTTTATTATCAGTAACTTTAGTTAGAAAAAACATAAGGTGACCCATTTTGAAAACTTTTTTATGTTTGTATGCAAAAATTTTATAATTTAAAAAAAATATATATTTTTCGAATTCTATAATTTGAAAGCGTATTTCATCACCATTCTAAAACAGTTTTCGGTTTTTGAATGTGTTCAGAAATATTCCAAATATTTGCATTTTATTGTAAAGCGAAAATATTTTGTCGATCCGAAAAAAAAGCCAAATTTTTGAAGGGTTAAAAAGAAAAAACGATTTAATATCAAATAAAAATGATTTGTGATTTAAATTGTTTGACAAAAATTTTTGATGATAAAAAAAAAACAAAAAATATGTGCTGATTAAATTAAAATTACTGTACAAAAACGCATTTTTTACGTTGTTTTCTTATTTATTTTATTTTGTGTTATACACGGTGTCCGGAAACTCGTAGTACAGGCGGGAAACTGGTAAATCTACATCACATTCGGAGTCGATTTGTGATATAACTTTTTTGATTTGAGCTTTCGTTTTCGAGTAAATCGAGTCCGAAGTTGGAATTTTTTTGGTTAAATTTGAAAAATTTTTTTACTAGGGGGTTGATTTCAGCTGTATAATATATTATAAAATGCATCGAATGGTAAACCTGGGTCAAATTTTTTTTTAACCCTTTAGTTGCCGAAAAAATGTAAAAATAGAAAAAAAAATATATTAAAATCGAAATGCTCAGATCGAAAAAAAGTTTTTTGGGTTCTCTACGTGATGTAGATTCACCAGTTTCTCGCTTGTACTACGAGTTTCCGGACACGTTGTATAAACACACTAGATAGGTCAAGATTTTTTTTAAATAATTATAATTAAGAAATAATTTTTTTTAAGTAAAATTGAATTCGAAGAATTGGTCGGATTTACTCAAATATAAACGTGGTTCAAACAAAGTTAAATTGTTTCATTTATCTATATGGATAACCACAAAGTTATAGCTACATTCAAAAGTATAAAATTGAATTCTTTGATTACCAATCTACCACAGTTTAAAATAAAAATAAATGAAATAGCACACATCCATACCAGATATTTAAAATATTATTATACAATTATAAAATATTATACTTTTGAATAAAAAAAATATTATTCAGTTTGGTTAGGTATTTTTCAAATCCAAAATTAAGTTTTGTATGAAAGAGGCCGCACAGCCGTTCCAAATTAACAAAAAAGGCTAATAGCATGCAAGTTTATGCTTGGAACAGTGAAACATGTTCTAGTCGGAATAAATAAATTTTGCATTATAACTATTGCCTAAACGCTTTCCTTAGACGGAATTTCAAAGCGCCGCGGCGTTGGCGACTTTGCCCTACGGCACGTACGAGGTTTACAAAGCAAAGGCAAAGCAGTCAGCATGTATATCTAAATACCCACTTACGTCCCAATTTTTAAAATGTCACTTTCGTAGAGTCTGTCAAATACGAGTAAAACATATAAAAATTGTAATAAATATAAAATTTGTAGGCTGGCAACACCAAATTATGTGTCAAATATTATTTTGAGGTGCAATGACACTGAAAATACAGAACACCGTATACAGATTGAAAAATACATTTTTTTATTCTTAAAAATAAAATTAAATCGAAAAGCACTGTTGTTAAGTTACATACTTAATGACATAATTTGATTAAATTGTGTTTTACAAAGTGAATGGCTTTCATTTAATTTAACATACATTTTAATTTAACAGTGGGTAGAAAGGAAGAATTATTAATGGTGAGTTAAGTTACACTAATTTTAGATCTGAACGAGTTAAATATATTCCGATCTAAAATTGTGAGACGATCTAAACTGGACAACGCTAGTAAGTACCTACTTAATCTAACATTAAATAAATATGAGCAATTTCTAAAGTGTGCTTTATATTTTATAATAATATCATTATTCTTCATTTTTTTTTTTTTTTTTTTTTTTTTTTTTTTTTTTTTTTTTTTTTTTTTTTTTTTTTTTTTTTTTTACTTTATTTATTCCCATTTCTTTGTACATATAATGTATAATAGCAAATATTATATGTATAATAACACAATATATAATAACAATTATGAAGAAGAAATGAAAACCCACTAAGGCACTGCCTGAGTGTGGGTAATATTAAAACAAAATACTACATTTCTAAGTACCCAAAGTATAAATTAGACTTTAAAAAAAACATTAAATATAAAGATAGTATAAAAAATAAGTATTACATAGGTAGAATAAGTGAAAAGGGTTTTTTCAGCTATTATAAAAATAAAATAAAAATATGGAGAAAAACATACAATTTTTTTTTTTTTTTTAGTAATTATAAAATAAAAATAATAAAATAAACAGAAAACTTATTGTACTACAGTTAAGAAGTTACAGCAAATGAGTTGTAGAAGGATGGATAAATTTATAGAAAAAGCGTTTCAATATCTACATTATTCAACCATAATTTTACCTCTTTTACATATTTTATCATTTTATTTATCATTTGAGTTTGTAGTGGTAGAAGGTTAAATGTACGAGGACCAATGAAACTGCTATGTGTCTGCAATAATTTAGTATTGGTTTGTGGAGTATAAAATATATTATTTATTCTTTTGCTCGTTCTGTTTTCATTTATTTCGAAATTATTTTTGTTTTTAAACACATATTTCAAAGTTCGTAATATAAATAATTGACGTATATTAAATATTTTACTTTCTTTGTATAATAAGTTGGTCGAGAATGTTTAATTTTTGTTATATATGACTTTAATTATGCGTTTTTGAATTATTTGTAGAGGCTTCATAAATGTATCAAGTGCACCACCCCATCCTATAATGCCATAAGTGATTGATGATTGCACCAGGGAAAAGTAGATCATTTTCAATTTTTCAATGTTTAGTACTTCCTTAAGTCTATAAAATATGTAGGTCAGATATCTTAATTTAGAAGTGATTTGATTAATATGTGATTTCCAATTAAGATTTATATCTATTGATACTCCTAAATATTTTATATTTTCGACATCAGTGAGTTCGTTGCACATGAAGCACATTTCTTGATTGCAACTACTATTATGGATTCATTATGTTAACACAAAATTGCAAAGATATAATAATTATATATCTATGTATCTATATGCAATTCTAAGATCAGTGGAATGAAAAAATTTTTTTTTTCACTTTTATGCCTTTATAATTTTCAATAAAAATGTTGTTCACTTAAAGTATTTCTACCTGTGATAAAACCGTGCTGATTGGGAACAATTATATTATTGATTTGTTTTTTAAAGACATCTAGGACTAATGCTTCGAACAATAAGTATATTGGTCTGTAGTTTGATACATCGCTTTTATCACCCTTTTTGTGAATAGGCGTTAAAAAGCTTTTTTCCACATCTGGAAAACATCCTGATGCTAAAGACCTGTTAAATAATATGAATAACGGGAAAGTCAAACTGTTAATACAAGATTTTAAATATATTGAAGAAAAACCATCCAGTCCAGCAGATTTATAAGAATCTAATGCTTTTATAACATTTTCTATTGCAGGTTTTTCAATGAAAGAATGACTTAAATTAAGTGATTCTTCAAGAGAAATGTCTTTAGGGATCTCACTATTAAGAATATCTATGTCATAAACACTTTAAAATGTGTTTTAGAGGTATAATGGTAACGGTGCTGATTTTAACAAAATAAAATTTTATAATATTCTTTTTATTATTATAATTTACAAGTACAAGTATATTACATTGGATTTAGTAATATAGACCGTTGATCGTTATAATGATTTGTGATCAATAAGATGGATCAAGGAAAAAAATATTTATGAAATGTAATATTTTTGGTATGCCTCGTTATTCTCCTGTGCCATTCGTGTGGATGACGTTCTTTTTTTAAAATGATTTTCGGCTTCGTAATTATCGTTTTTTCGCACCTATAAAATTATGTCCCGTCTTTCCGGTTTATAAAAAATGGTCTGATTTTTCGGAATGAAATTTTCAAAAAATTGCCAGGGTTTCAAAAATACGATTAAAAAAAATACAGAATGTCTTAGAATATTTGCCTAAGCCGGAAAAAAAAATTTAAAAAAATGTGATGCAAGTGACCTATTCTGTATTTTGATTGAGTATTTTTTTGTTTAAATTTCTTTAGGTTAATCTTGTTAAGTAAAGTCAGTTTTGGTGGATTTTCTTAGGGTCCGTACATTTTAGCTAACATACGAAGTTATCAATCCTGGAATAATTATAATATGCCGTGATTTTTCACGTGTCTGCGCTCGTTGTTTAATAACATTTTAGATATACAAATATTACAGTGATGTGTAAAAAGAAGGTACTTAGATATTTCACAGATTTCACAACTTGGGAGGTGGGGACGAGTACCGCCGCCACGGGAACCATTTATTGGATAACCAACACCACTGTCATAGGTTGCCCCAAGTGGTTCGCTACGTTTAGTGAGTAAGCAGGGGTGCCCGGATTCATGGAGTAAGGTTTGTCTAGGTCTTGGAGGCGGAGGCGTTGTCCACCTACTGCGTGGCGGGCCGGTTTGGTTGAGACTGGTCGAGGGTTCCCTTCTTACCTCTCCAGCCGGACTCTGTCGAGCTATCGCTTTGCATCATAGTGGGAGGGATGCATTCACAAGTTCGTCACTTCTGAACACTTTGACCTATCTTTTTCCTTCCCAGAACACCAAATATGGCATATACTTGAAGTATTTATTTTTCTTCAGAGCCTCCTGTATGAAGAAAATGTAAAAAAAAACATCTGTGCAGTTCACACGCGGTAGAAGTGAAACCTCCAGAAAACTAAACTTCGATAGAATGAGACGAATGCAGAGTATCAGTAGTAGGATAATTGTAGGGTTTATTTATTATTATTTTGTTACCATGTTTAAGAATTATTTTACATTTTTATCTACGAAGCACCGCACAAAGAATACACCGATTAGTCTATCTTATCGTATCGCAGGCTAAATCTTGTAGATTTATGTGTTTGTCTCTGTTGCGGCGGGTAGCAAATGACCCCTCTCAAGATCGAGGGATCAAATGCTGCGTTTTGTGGACTGTAAAATTGCGGTTCTTATTTACCTATTTTATTATATTTTAATCGCACTTACCCAGACTGCTTCCCACTTCGTTCAGTGTTCACTGGAAAGGTAGGTATGTTAGTTTGGGAGAGATGGGAGAGATGGAAGGGAATGGCGATTGGAAATGAACGAGTGATCGCGAAATAATAAGCGAGAATGGATGACGCGTGGCGATGGTACTTGCGAATAGCTGCGAGATTTAAAAGTTCACTTTGCGGTTTGATTACTAAAAACTGTAAAGGCGGTGCGGTTTTAGGACTTCTGTCCTGTGCGGCGAGGTAAATTCAACTGAGGCAGAGGGCACCAAATAGGTAGTTTCAAAAGGCAACATGTAACAATAAAGGCGTGAACAGTCTCTTTTTAGTGTCGCTCGTTTCCGTTTCATCGAGTTTTAAATCACAAAGGTGGTAAGGAAGTTTTCACTTCAAAAACAAAAGTTCAGAAAGTTTATGTACGCCATGTAAACGGAGTATAAATTTTACATTAAATAAAGAACCCATTAGGAAACTTTATCTAAAATTCACAAATTAATTTAACGAAAAATTAAATAAAAAAACTCTACAGCTCTTTCCCTTCGCCATATAATTATATTAATACGAGGTGATAAAACTCATCAGAAATATTTGGCGTTGTGTTTTCAATAAATTAGAGTACCCTCGACAACAATCAGTTTTAATCGAATATCGATGAAGCCGCGGATGCCTCCCCTCGAGATTAAATGAAATTCAATTAGCAACTATTATTGTGCGCTAATTAAAGTATATAGATTCACACGAGGATCATAATACAGTTGTGTTGTGAAATTTGTTAATTTAAATAGTGGTTAAATTTCATTGTAATGGTTAGGCGAAATTTCGAACTGTCATGAGTATTTAGATTGAAAGTTTTTTTTTTAATAAAATATTAACAAAACAAAAAAAAAAACGTTAAATATTTAAAAAAATATATTCATACAAAATCGTATCTTCTCCTGAACCATAATTTTATTTTATTTGATACTAGGCCCGGCTGGGCTTTTACATAGATTATAAGAACAGAATGTGTCTAATTAGCTATCGATAAATATACAATAAGATTTTAACCCCTAAGGTTTGTTATTTGTAATTTGTTCGCTTTTCCGAACAACTCATAAAGGTCTCATGGAAATCGTTGTGTCTCCCTTGCTATCATAGTGAGAAATATGATATAAACGGTGTAAGAAAGAGAAAACATCACGCTTTATATGAAAATCAAAAATTCACTACAATATAAGTCAAATGTACACTAGGGTGGGTCACGGCTGTGTGGGGAAAAATCTTGTTTTGATTTGTCTAATAGTGATAAAAGGGGGTTACATGGAGATAAAAAATCATGTAATTTTTTTTAATAATATTTGGATATCATCTTCTTCCTCCGGATTGACTTTGAAATTTCACATAGGTAATAGAGAAAAACCCACCCTTGTTAAATCTAAAAAAAAATGTTAGATAAACCATTAAAAATAACTATTTTTAATAAAACACGAAATAGGGGGAATTTATTTATTAAAAAAAAATAATTTATTTATATATATTTTCGTAATTTATACATTTTACTTTACAAATTTCAAATTACAATTTTTTGACTCTCTGACAAAATATGGTCGAGGCCTGAGAGGAGCAAGAAGAATGTAAAACTGTAAACTAAATTTAAAGAAATATCAGTAAAACATTTAACAGTTACAGAAAATCAAATAGAAACTAAAACAATGCTGTAAAACATACAAATATCACTAAAACTACTACAGTACCTACCCAACAATAGAACCAAGGTACATATCACTCCTCTAATAATAAGAGATGTCAGGAGTTCCACTAAAGAACACCAAGGAGTTTGTCTACCTCGGGAGCAAAATAACATGGGACAGTCGGTCTAAGAGCGAGTTCGACAGCCGTATACACCAGGCTAGGCTTGCATTCAATAAAAGGTCGAAAATAATAGAATCGACTAATATAGACCTAAAACTGAGAATACTCCTCATCAAGACCTATGTATGGAGTATCTTGATGTACGGCTGCGAAACATGGTGCCTATCCGAAAGAGATAAACGGAGACTAGAGGCTTTTGAGATGTGGTCCTATATAAGACTATTAGGAATTTCCTGGAGAGACCACATCACAAATGAGGAGGTTCTCCAAAGAATCGAAGGAGGAAGGCACCTGCTCAGGACCTTGTCCGAAAGGCGCGCAAGATGGATCGGCCATGTAATAAGACAAGAAGGCCTCTTGCATGCCATAATGGAGGGTATGACCGAGGGGACAAACGCTAGGGGACGCCCACGCCGAGAGTACCTGGAGGACCTGCTGGTGGACGTGCGCTGCTCATCATATGCAGACTTCAAAAGAACCGCACAAGACAGGGAAGAGTGGAAGAAACGTATAGATGAAATTGCTGCAAACCAATCCCACGATTGAAACCAGAGAGAGAGAATAATGGAGCGTTGGGATGGTAGTCGGAGTGTGATTTATATCAATAGCACCATTCAAACATGTTGCATAGAACATATTGTTAAGTTAGTATGTCTGATAGTCTTCTTCTTTAGTATGGTGGAAGATCAGAGGGGGACATCTAGGTCTGCGAGACAGTCTAGGGCATCAGGCGTTGCCTTGTGCCCGCCGGGGAATGAATGGAGCGGGCATTCGTTAACCATACGTTCGGTGGTCTGCACCGCACCGCATTCACATATCGCCGACCCATCTATGCATCATGTGAGTACAACGGCTATGGGAGCACCTTATCCTATTGATAGTGGTCCAGAGTTTGCGAGACAGTGAGAACCCAGGTTGCCTCTCAGTGGGGTCTTGAACGAAATGGGCATTTTTGAGGTTGGCCGAATTCCACTCTCGCTTCCACCTATCTTCTGGGATGAAAGGTGATCGAAGGAGTCTTTCTCCTTCTGTCCAGAAGGGTTTCGAGACTTCAAGCGGCATGACGGGTGAGAAACGACATCATCATCGTTCAAAGGTATTGCGCTTTTTTGTAGCGCCTTCTTGTGTTCCCTCATGATAGTGGGTTATATACATGTGTTGCAGATTTTTTTTTCTTGTGTTCCTCGGAATTTGACAGTGGCGACGATGGCAAGGCTGTCGATAGTAAACATATGTGGGGTATAAAATCCAAAATGAAAAAGATAATTTAGAACATCTACTAATGTTTTTGTTAACCTAAAAGAGTTGTGTTTTTTTAAATAAGTTACATTGATAAAGAAAGGTATATTTGTTAGTTGAAAGCGATAAAAGCAACACAACTTTATTGGATAACCAACACCTGTGCCATAGGTCACCCCAAGTGGTTCGCTGCGTTTGGTGATTTATCAGGGGTGCCCGGGTTCATGGGATGAGGTGTGTTTAGGTCTGATGACCAGGGCACACTGAACCCCAGATTCCTACCCACCCCTTAAACCCCTTTCCTTCCCAGAACCCTCCTCTCCTTCCTTCCCCTAAAAAACCCTCCACACAGCATCCCCAAAGATGACATAGGCCCTCAGGGAAATTATTTTCCTCAGGGCCTCCTGTGTGGAGCTCATGTAAAAAAAAAAAAACTAACTAACCATCACGCCGTTCCCCCGCAGGGGTAGGCTAAGAGGACGGACTGCCAAGCAACTCGGTACTGGCACATACTCTTTGGCTCACTCACATTCATACATCTTCTTATACATACTCTTCTATTATTCTGACTTTCGACGTGGCCCGACTCAAGTATCTGATTCACTTGATAGTGCCATATCTTCCTCGGGCCCCAATTTTTCGATCGGGTCCCGACTTCTTCTACCATTCACATTGGCGTCATAAATTCTTCTTACACTACTTTCTTCGTCCATTCGCTCAACATGCCCAAACCATCTAAGGTTCCCTTTCTTATTCTTACTCATTATGCTTACATCAGCCTTAATTCTTTGCGGATATCCACATTCCTCACACGATCATACAAGGTTTTACCACACATACGCCTCAGGGATCTCATTTCAACAGCATTCAGTTTATTTTCATCCTTCCTCTGCCAGTTCCATGCCTCACTGCCATACATCAGGGTAAGCACCACGACTCACTTGTGGACAGCTAGTTTCGATTCTTTTGACATGTTTTTATTAGCGCCAACGGCATTCAGTCCTCCATTAATGGAGTTACCGGCGTTCACCCTTCTTCCAATATCCCTTTCAGCCTTCCCATCTCTCATAAACATACTACCCAGATACACAAACTCATCCACCTGCTCCAAGTATTCATCATTTACAACTATATCGCATACTGTTTTCGTACTCTCTCTTTCAAAGACCACGACTTAAGACTTACTTAAATTCATCATTAACTCGTTCTTCATGCATACTTCGTTTATCCTAGACACGAGAGACTGTAGATCTTCCATAGTGTTAGAAATAAGCACTGCATCATTAGCGTACAACAGGGAACATACTTTCAGATTACTCAATTTCACGCCCAATTCCACCTCTTTCAATAGCAACAGAACTTCTGATGAAGGGATAAGTCAGGAAGATAAAACGCTTTTATGTAATGTTTTTTTAAATTTTATTTAGTACATTATCAAAACTATTTACAAGGTAGATAGAGCAAGATTATTCTAATACATTGTGTTATTATAGCTACCATTTGCTCACAAATAACAAATGCCAAAGTTGTCTATAAAATCAAGAAAATTAAATTATTTTACGACCATTAGGTTTTAAGTTACTCTCATGGACGATTCCAAAGTAAATACAGGGTGTCCCAAAAGAAAGTATATATTTGTTTTGCTTTCTGTGTGAACGCAACTTTTCCGAGGGGCGCGGGGGGTATGTCAATCAGTAGTCTGGCTCTTGGGAATTTAGTCGCTATGAAGCATTTCTCGGTAGCGAACGCGCGTCGTGCGTGCGTGAGTTTTACAAAAATTGTGATTCGGCGACTGTAGCGCGTAGAAGATTCTGCAATATTTGAGGTTTTCGTCAATTCAATGATGCGCCAAGTATTCCTCTCATTTGAAAATGGGTCAAAAAGTTTGAAGAGATCGGTACAACGCTGGCAAAACTAAAATCCGGGCGACCAAGGTCATCGAGAACGGTAGAAAATGTAGAGAGTGTTTATCAGTCTTTTTGTGACGACTCAAACTTTTCGATTCGGAAGCGCGCAAGTGCTTTAAATATGCATAGATCATCGTTACACAGCACTTTGCACAAAGACCTAATTCTGCACCCCTACAAACTTACTGGCTCTAACCAAAGAACATGGTTCCAACAAGATGGAGCAACATCACATACGTCCAATACGTCTCTGCCACGAGGTCGTTAAATTTTCCCTGGAAAATTGATCTCCAGGACAGGTGACATAAATTGGCCTCCTCGTGGTCCTGACTTAACCCCTATGGACTTTTTTCCTGTGGGGTTATCTCAAATCTAAAGTGTACGCCAAAAATCCGACTTTCTTGATGCAATTAAAAGAAAATATCCGTCACGAAATGACAGCCATCACGAAGCCTACCTGCCGAGCCGTCATAAGAAATTTTGCTCTTCGATTAAATGAATGCCGCGAACGCGAGGGGCTACATTTGGACGATATTGTTTTTTAGAAATAAATTCCCAAATTGTGTATTTTAGTATTTAATAATTTTTTTTTTCGATAGAACCCTTACTTTTTTTAATATCGATCCACTAACTTTCAACTTTCTTTTGGGACACCCTGTATAAGCAAAACGTAAAATACCATAGTTGTCCAAATATTATATTTAATTTGTTGTTAATTTCATCTCGCATATCCCGTCACAAGTTTCAACGGTTAATTAGGGTTTCTATTTCGTTCTCCCTTGAGCTAAATTCGCTGGCCCCTCTACCTGCTCCCAATTTGTGAACGAAACTATAGAGATAAGTTAATTAAACGCTCGGAATCATACGAGAAGAAGCCGGAAATTTAATTTGGTGGATTTATAGGGCACTGTGAGTGGTGCTGCACCTCGCGATAAAATACCTGAAATGCGATTATTTTTGAAGTGTGAAGCAAGCATTTAGCAATTTTCAGATGGGCCACTCTTTAAACCTGTCTTTGAATATATCATTATTAATATAGTTTTTACGCACCAGATTTAAATGTCCGGGTTTAATTTTCCCCACAGGAAAAACTAAACCCTTTCACACACTTCCCAAATGATAATCTGGTCAATCCACGTTATGCAATTGCACTATATAAGTATTATAATTACAAAACAATACAAGAACAACATGTCAACCTACCAGAGACCAGATGGGAAAATAATACACCGACCCCAGATATTTTCATATCAGAGGGTTCGGCTCTGTGGAATTCCTAATTGAACCTATAAATCCTACTGATCCCTCAATATAAATATTTAAAAAATCTTTTGTAATCCTACATGTATTTAAATTTACCGATTTTTGCATTTTTACCTCAATATAAATATTTAAAAAATCTTTTGTAATCCTACATCTACATGTATTTAAAAAATTAAAAAATTACATTACTAATTACATTTATTATTTAAAGAAATATTCTACCCTTTCAACCTGTACTATTATTTATTTTTAATAACTTTTTTTTCTTTTTTTAAAATTAACTCCACACAGGAGGCCCTGAGGAAAATAATTTCCCTCAGGGCCTATGTCATCTGGGATGCTGTGTGGAGGGTCTTTTTGAGGAGAGCAAGGAATGAACATTGGTCTTGAAGAGACCCATGTTGTAGGAAGGAGGAAACACAGAGGCCGGCAAATCATTCCACAGCCGAGCTGTTGAACACAAGAACGAGTCGAAGAAACGACCCGTTCTCATGTGACAATAATGTCAACCGTGTACAAATGTTTGGCGTGTTTCCCGACTATGCACCGGTGCCGAAGGAATCAATGACGCTAGTTCCTCGGAGTATCTTCCATTGTAATACCGGTAGAACAAGGATAGCATTCCCACCCGACGCCTGTGCTCTATAGATTGCAATCCGTCTGTTAAGATGGGAGAATCTATTAAGTGGACCGCCCGTTTCTGCAGAGTCGAGGGTATTTTTCAGGTATTTTGGAGCTCCAGACCAAAGGTGGCTGCGAAATTCAACCATGGGGTGCACTTGTGATTTGTACAGGGTTAGCAGTTCTGTACTATTAAAGTATCTGCGGGCCCTGTACAGTACGCCCAGTTTTTGGGAGGCTAACTTTACCCTGACTTCGACGGAGCCCCCATACCTGAGCTGGTCACTTAGGATTACACCAAGCATATCAATGGAGGACCTGTTCGGAAGATTGCTACTGTTGAAAGATACTAGATTTTTATTTCGATCCCTTTTAGACGTAATCAAACAAGATTGGGTCTTTTCGTCAATTCAAAATATTTAATGGTACCTGACTACAAACGGGCTCTCCTTGATTTGTTATTACAGATACTCTAAATGATATTGTTTCATTCGAAATTATGTTTATTTCCTTTAATATACAGACATCTTCTCAACTTGAAATATATATACCAACAAAGGCGAACAATAGCTGATTTGACATTGGTACACAAAATTTTAAATAATAACATCGACTGTACCGAACTTCTTTCTTAGTTAATTTTAACATACCATTAAGACGTACACGCCATAGAGAACTATTCCACACGCTTAATTACAAGGCAAATGCAGCATCTAATTCGCCAATCAATCGTGCTCTTCGTATATTCAAAAATATTGGTCTAAATTCCAACATCGACATTTTCTCCAATTCACTGCGCAAATTTAAAAAAAACATCATGTCAATAATATGAATTGTTCAATGCGCATAGATACATACATACTCACACACACATTTACACACACACACACACACACACCCTCCCACTACATACATCACCCGGTGATTACATAATATGCATACCATAAATAAGACACAAAAATGAAACACATAATAGGTATTCGTTTTATAAATAAAATACCTAAAATAAAATAAATGTCTTAATGTATACCTAACATTACACATTTTCAATGCAGCTCATCTATATTTCAAGTTATTTACATATATCATATAAATATATTTTTTCATCGTTGCAATATTGTATTATTTACACAACCAAATTGTTTGCTTTGTTTTCTACACATATTCTCTACTTTCATTTTCTATTCTTTGCTTTTCACAACCTCATTGGAGCTGTCTTTTACTGTCTTGTACACAATGATCATTTAAGCCTCGATTACATTGAGCGAGTTTACCTCGATTACATTGAAAGAGTCTGCTAGTAAACTTGTTCAGTTTGAAATCTGCTAGTTAGCTAGTATATATGATTACACTGAGCAGAGTTTACTAGCAGATAGTGAATACGCCGGCGTGTAGCTTGTAAACTCGCTCAATGTAATCGAGGCTTTAGATATCTTTTCAACTTTAAATATACTTTACTCATTATATTCCCCCCCTTTTACATTTAATGTGTACCTCATCTTCAACTAAAGTTACTTACATATAAAGGCATTCCAGTATTGTTTTACAGAATTTCTTTTTGCTTTTTTGCCTCACTCTCTTAACTTTTATTCACTTTGCTATTTTACGCGCTTATGGCTCTTTATTACTTACATAATTCCAATTGCGCAGGGTCCAGGATAAGGTCTCCAGATAGTCTGCAGTCAGGGTGGACACAGGGCTAGTTTACAGGCTACTATCTGGAAAATTCACTATCTGTTAGTAAACTCGCCCAGTGTCATCGTGTCACTTGCTAACTAGCAGCAACTAGCAGATTGTTGACAATCTACGAAAAAAAGTTGAAAAGTCGTCAACTTTACTCGCCTACGCGCTTGCTCCGCTTGCTCGTGATTGGTTGATTTACGTTTCCAACATGGCTTCCGATAAACAGCTGATTTCGACGGTCAAAAATGTGAAGAATTAGTTCACGCAGGCGTCGTTATTCTTGTCACTGGCGCTAAAAGCGACCTCAGTTTCCTACGCTTCTGAGCAAGTGGACAGTTTTGTGTATCATCATGACAATCTCACTCGCTGATTTACCCGCTTTTAAAACTTAGTAGATAGTAGCTTGTAACTCGCCGTGTGTCATCGAGGCTTAAGTTGAGCTGCCTTATAGACTTCCTTCTGTTCCACACCGAGTAACCGTACGGTGAGATGAGAGAGTTTGAGGTGGTTTGAGGTTATCCTTTGTGTAGTAAAAACACTTGCGTTTTGTACTGGATATTTGTAACTGTTTTTTCTGTTTAATAATTTTACAGAGAGATTCTGGTCTGAGCACTTGACTGGCGACAATAATTTAGACTAATTAAAGTTTAGCAGAAGCGAAAGACGGCTTGATTTCAAGGGAAACAAGCAGAGTTTAGATAAAAGAATCTAGGAGAAAGAGTGAAAGAGTGACAAGCAAAATCAAAACACGTTGTTTTATAGACACAAAATAGAAATCTGACGCGGCCAAAAACATTTAAGACAGAGAATTCATAGCAATATTTTAGTAAGAGATGGCATAGAAGGGAAAGTTTAAGTTAAGAGGCTCTACACATCGAGATGAGATAAATTAGAATTAAAAGTGTTCAGTACTACATGACGTTAAATATAAAATATGACAATCACAACACACAACATCCAACACCAATTACTAATGTTAATGCCTTATACTTTGTTATATTATGTAAAAGACGAAAGGCGTTAATGTTACACATAAATAAATAAATAATATCGCCGCCTTAACGGCCCGCAACCCGAATTTCTACCGATTTATTACATATTTCCATAATATTTGAAGTTTTTAAGCATTTAAAAAAATATTTTCTTATTTTTTAAGATAATGTCTAGATGATGCCAGCGCCGAAACGCAAATTATATAAAATTCCCTCGATAGAAAAAAATCCAAAAGTATGCTCCAAAAATTATTAAAAACAAGTTTGTTTCTATTACCTTATAAATTAAATGATACTTAAGATGCTCCCCGCGAGATTTTTGCTCTATTTTAAACGAGTCGTGTTTTATTAAACATTTTCGTAGTTTTCGCATCGATTTTGTCGCTGTAAATGTTAGCACTCTCCTCTAACATTCGTAATTTCGTATCTCTCCATCTTCTTCTTTTCGACCCCGGTTGCGGAGCCTTAATTAGTAAATTACCTATGTCCACTTAGGCAACTTTACAGAGGAAACAAAAGACTCGTTATATTTTTAAACAAGTATTACTTATAAAATTTTGTTATACCTTATGGTTTAAGGAAATTAGGATAGCGATTAGTGCATTAATGTTGCTAAAAGTTGTATATTATTTAAATAATAATAAGATGAAATGTGTGTCAATAAATCGTGTCATTAAGTGAAACTACTCACCGCAGATTAACAGTAATGGTATAGTTTATATTACATACATTTAACTAACGTATTAATTAAATGAATTTAAAACTTGAATGCTGAAGCAATGCGAAAGGATTTAAGGTGTCACTGATCTGGACACAAGAAAATTTATGAATTTTGCCGGGGCGCGCCCGGTCTACGAAAAGAGATGTTGATTTTATAATTTTTCCTGGTATTCTTGTGTTTTTTAACATTAACTCTACACAGTACACGTGCCCAGAAGTGACGAACGTATGAATCCATCCAATCGCACTACGGTGCAAGGCGGTAAGTCGAAAGAGTTCGGCTGGAGAGTTCTATTTTAGGTCTCCCTCAACCAGTGTCTCCCGATCCGGCCCGCCACGGAGTAAGTGCCGCCAAGTCCTTAACTCACCACATGAACCCGGGCAAAACATAGCGAACAACTTGGAGTGACCTGTGGAAGGGCTTTAACTTAGGTGACGTGTTGAGAAGCTGTTGCATTTATTTGTTAGGGGTCGCCAGGTAGCTGGTAATTAGGTACAGGTAGCAGGTAGCTACGAAGCTACGTACACTTTGGAGTTACTTTACATACGTAATACTTTGATTTCTAATAAAATAAAGTTCTAGCTCAATTTTGAACCACCCCTATTTACAGGTGCAACGCGAGCGATATAGGTATTAAAACTGTTCATAGTGTTTGAAAGCAGAAGCACCCATCATAAATCGTGCGTTCACTTCAACGACTGGGGAGACGCTAACTTAATCATAATAAAAGGTGGAGCAAAAGTCATCACCCTATCGGAAGACGCTGTCAATTTTGCAAATGGCGTCTTGTCATAAAGATTTTGATATTATTTGTGAAGTAAACTGTTTTTCTTCCTCCATATAATCCGAACCTCTACAAGATCCGCATTAATAAATCCCATCCTACAGTTAAAAGCCAAGCAGGGCAATGGATTTTGTCGAAATTTGACAAAATAGTTAAAAAAATTCTCGCTTATGTCGCCCTCGTCGCATTTTAAGTCGATTCCGCAAAATGTTATTAAACTTTGTTACTTGACATGGATTTGACCTTAGTATCTGCTCGTAAAAATCCGAAGTTAAACGATCATTCCCGAACACAAATTAAAAAAGAACAAATATGTCTTTACCGAATTCGTTACTCGCAAGATATCGATTTTTCCCTATAACGTGTGGAAAGTTCCCTTGAGATTCCCTATTGTGATGATAAATAATTACAAAAATAAAATTAATTCCTTTTTAAAAACTGACGGATATTCACGATTCAAATAGTATGGTTTTAAAAGTAAATTGCCATTTGTTTATGGGGTTTTAATAATAAAATCTGTTTATTTTTAATTTAAAAAATATAAATGACTAAAGTTAATCAAGTTCTTTAATAATCTACATCTTCTCAACATGACATTAATATTTGAGGTGTATTGATTTATTTTACATTTATACAAATATTCCCACATTTTACAATATGTACGCAATATTCCATAAATTCTGGGATTTTTTTTAAGGTTTCCAACCCAGAAAGACACCTGCAGCCCGCCAAGCGAGAAAAAATGTCTCGCTGGATTGTTAGGGCTGTCACACCATGGAAATATAAACACGGTGGAAAAATAAATTTATTTATTTGGAAGTTTAGGTTTTTACAGTAGGTAGCCATAGAAAAAATTCGAGTGCAATTTACATGCGGTAGAAGCGAAACTTTACCAAAACAATCTCAACCAATACTTGAAAAGTGAGTTCACAATCAAAGCGACCAATGAGCGCAGACCTAACGTAATTTCCGTTTCATATCTCAACCAAAAGGAGTCTTTAAAAATGACATCATAATCAAAGCGGCCAATGAGCGCAGTTGATGCGTTGCAGATGCGGTAATCGTCATTTCCGTTTCATCCGAAATCCAAATCACAGCGGAGCTATAGAATTTTCACTTCAAAAAACAGGTTTTATAACATGAAGAAAAAAAAACATAAAACTCACTTCAGTACTAAACAGCGATCATAATTGTTATTTTTAATCGCTGTTTAGTACTAAAGTAATTAATAAAATAATATTATAATATTATTTTATTAATCACTTCAGTACTAAACAGCGATTAATAATATTGTTATTATGAATCGCTGTTTAGTACTGAATTGATTAATAAAATAATATTATAATATCATAATATTATTTTTTATGTGCCCGCCAAATAATTTTATATTATTGTTCTGCATTATTATTATTGCGCTATATAAAATGATTTATTTTATCACTTTTATGTAAAACGTCTTTTAGGCGTATAAATAAATAAAAATTTCAAATTCCAATCTATAGTCTCATCAAGACAGCATAGTAACAATCTGGTACTGGTGCTGCATGTAACTGTCTTTTAATAGTAAGAATTTGATAACACGAAGACAATGGCTGAAGAAGTCGGAGATGCCCGAGGAAGAGATGAATCAAAAAATAATTTGTATCGTAAAACCAATGTTAAAAAAAGCTTTTTCAATTCTTAGCATTAATTTTCAATTTGGGAGGCGGGAATGGGTACCGCCGCCCCGGGAACCTTTATTGGATAACCAACACCTCTGCCATAGGTCACCCCAAGTGGTTCGCTACGTTTGGTGATTTAGCAGGAGTGCCCGGGTTCATGGGGTGCTGTTCGTCTAGGTCTTGGAGGTGGATGACCAGGACACACTGAACCCCAGATTCCTACCTACCCCTTAAACCCTTTTTCCTTCCCAGAACTCCCCTCTCCTTCTTTTCCTTAAAAAAACCCACTACACAGCATGCCCAAAGATGACATAGGCCCTGAGGTAAATTATTTTCCTCAGGGCCTCCTGTGTGGAGCTCATGTAAAAAAATATTATTATTTCCACCTTAAAACTATACCCAGTTTTCAGGTAAACTAGAATTCTCAACATCACAACTTTACAACAAACCATTTAAAACCCCGAGCCACTTCGGGTACTCAGCCAGGTAGTAGTTTTACGCATATACTGAAAAAAGATAATAAACTTATTTAAATTTGTTTAAAACCAAGGACGCATAGGTGAGTTAAATTATGAATAATAATATTTAACCATTTATGTATTTGCACAGCCCTTGTGAAACCGTTCGAAATGTGAAATATGACACTCACTTTTTTAATAAAATAATAAATGGACCCGTTGAAATACATGCTTGCTTCGAAAAACTAGGACAACACGGATATTGGGCTTGTACGTGGGTATTTTATACAAAAAATATTAGTAATCAGATATAAATGTCCCTGGACCGTCTGCAACATTTGATGAAGCGTTATATAAACGAAATGTGCAGGCCAAAATAGTTCGTTGCTACTAAGTTATTAATCATACAGCTAAATTATTAATTTTTTTAATTGTAAAATTTTTTTTATTAAATCCATATTTTTTATTCAATTAAATGAAGACAATATTAGCGAAACTCGATCGAAAATCTGAGACAGAAAAATCAGAAAAGATATTGGCTCCGCTGGGACTCGAACCCAGGACCCTTTGCTTACATGGCAAGAGCTCTACCGATTGAGCTACGGAACCCATATGAAATCATTTTTAACTGTATCATACTTCGACTAAGAACTACCAACATTATCTTCATTTTCTTAATGCACATATTATTGGCTGCTATCTTTATATATGATTGCAATATTTATATATAAATGCAATCTAGATAGTGTCTGGATAAATTTTTATCCATTTTATTTTAATACGCGACATGTTTTGACTTTTCTGCAAGTATTCTTATATTTTTTAAATCGAAAAACCAATTTATTTTATTTTTATTCATATTTATTATTGGTTATTTTTATTTATAGCTCTTTCGCCTACCGAAGTCATTTCCAAATCAATAGGCTTAACGTTATGCAAATAAATTTATACGTACATCTAGGAAATCTTAATAAAGCAGAATTTGGTATCAAACAAAAATGTTAATAATATTCTGAGATTAAAATGTTACGATTATTATGAGGTAAACAATATATTTAAAAAATATATAATGGAAAGAATTAGAAAAAAAGTTTCGTAAACCGATTACTGTATGAACCGATCATCGAGTGATTACTGTATTTTATGCGCCTACGAATTTGTTGGACTTATATCGGAAGGTTTTATCATAGCAATGACCGCGTCGTTAAACCATGCCCGTTTTCTGATTCCTTTCGACTTATATACTACAAATTAGCGAACGACCTTTAATGGATTGTGGTCATTCAAGTTATAGTGTACATATATTCAATTTGCACAGTCCTTGTTTTGAAATACTACTTTACAGAACAAAGCGCCACGGACGACCGTCCGATGCGGCTTGTCTCCGCGTTATGAATCGGAATTATTTTTGCGTTCGTTTTTATGTGTATTTGGTGTTATAAAAAATCATATATTACCAATAAAATCACAAAATTTTCAACTTTTTTTAAAAAATTGTCATAGTTAAAACATTGTAGTTATGCATTATATTTTTTGTTCAATAATTACCAACTATTTTAATGTGTAAAAATAATTTCAAAGTTGATTGATTTATGTAGTTTTAAAAATTATTAATACACTATAAATTAACTTTATTACAAAAATATGAATATGAGGAGGTATAGGTTGATATTTTTTCTACGATAATATTATTTTTTTTTTTTTTTTCGTATTGTGTATGATCACAGAAGAAAAAAAAATGGAGATCGATTGACGATTTATAGAAAACGGTTCTTGAACAAACAGTTATAAAGTATGATAAACATATTGTTTAATATTTTATTTTAACTGACAGGCACCGAAAAAGCATTTATCTAATTTTTTTTGGATCAAAAATTTATTTTAGGATGGTGTTATGGACACAGACGACTTCAAAAATGCACAAAAACCCTAAATATTGCAAAATCCCTCGTGCTCTGGAAATCGAGTAAGAACTTTGCGCCGTCTTGTGTTATAAGCTTCAAGTAGAAGATTTGACGATCCATTGGCTGTCATATAGCCATAAATCTGTACAGGGTGTTAAAGAACGTACTTAACTAACCTTAACCCGTGATACCTGACATTATTTGGAGTAAAAATGTGAAATTAATTTTGGTCTCTGGTGACATTAAAGGTGCGATTCCGTGCCACGCGGCAGTCGGCAGACGGCAACAGCAGACGGCGACTGCAGTGCCGCCGACGGCAGACGGCACTACTTAACTCTATGCACTTGTATTGGACCGTTTCCGACACACCACTACAAGTTCCGCGCGGCACTTGCCGTCGATGACTGACGCGTGGCGGCAGACGGCACTCGGGTGCAAACATAGTACTGCCGTACTGCCGTCGACTTCAGACACAATGGACGTGATGACAGACGGAGAAAGCGAGAGTCTTTTTAATTTGGTGTCTAAAAATCCGTGTTTATTTGATTGCAAGAATGTTCATTATAAAGATTAAAGGATAAGAGAAAACGTTTGGAAAGAAATCGCTCAAGATCTCAATTTTATTTAAACGACAATAACTTCTGAAAATGTCTTCACTCTCATTTAGATGTCTTTTTATCAAAGTTTCATAAGCGCCTTCTTCCAATCTATTTAAGTACATTGGCAGTATAGGCTTTCTACTTGAATAATAATACAATAATAAATCATCGTCATCTTCTTCTTCTTGCAATAACACTTGCAGCATTTTATTATTCATAATTTTAAATGGAAGACACAACCGTCGGCAGTACGCAGCGGACGCAACTGCAGTGCCGTCAATGCCGTCGACTTTGGAACCTGCGCGTTAGTGCCGCCTGCCGTCGGCGGCACTGCAGTCGCCGTCTGCTGTTGCCGTCTGCCGACTGCTGCGTGGCACGGAATCGCACCTTAAGGGGTAATTTACCAAAACCGAAATAATATTTCGGGGTGGGGAAGTGTGAAGTATGCTCGAACGGGGAACCGCTGCGCGCTACCGACGAAGTCAGAGCAGCGAAGAATCTAGACTAGATGGTACACTTGAGTAAGATTTGAACATGAAACGTTAAATATTGGGCATCTTTCAAATTATGTTTATTAAATTGAATGCGCATGTTTTAGGTAAATTTAGATAGAAACATTACCTACTGGAGGAGGAGCTCATGATTTTATGACTCTTTATCAGATTTTGATCAAACTTGTTTGATAAATTATTCGATACAACCAACTACACTGCTGGACGGTAGGCATTAGTTCTTCATTGACAGATGTCAAAACAATACGGTATTCAATTTCGCATTA
The DNA here is from genome assembly GCA_929108145.2 of Limnephilus rhombicus. NCBI lineage: Eukaryota > Metazoa > Arthropoda > Insecta > Trichoptera > Limnephilidae > Limnephilus > Limnephilus rhombicus. The sequence goes on from OV815274.1 coordinate 52,393,051, forward strand.
TTTTCGTAATATGTGATCATAATTATATCTGAATATATTGGAAAGATAAATAAAATATCGGTCATTTTCAATATTTATTATTATTGTTTACAAAAAGTTATATATATAAAAATTATATATTTATATAAAAGTTATATTTTGATAGTGTCCCGCACTCGTGGCTAATCAAAATATATAAAGTTAAACCAATTATAATTAGATTTTTGAAAAATATTATGTCCTTTTGGAATACAGATTTACTAGTAAATTTAAAAGGTAAGAAAATAGTAGTGCCGGGCATTTCAATAAAAAGAAGGATTTTTCAAGGAGACTCATTGAGTCCTCTTTGATTTTGCTTAGCATTGAATCCTCTGTCTAAAATGTTAATTAAAAGCAAGTTTGGAATAAAAATTAACGGTAATACAAGAGAGATTAGTATATTTTCACATCTATTATATATGGATGATATAAAATTATTTTCAAATTCTGAATCAAATTTAGAGAAAATGATTAAGGTAGTTAAAATTTTTTCAGATGATATTAAAATGACTTTTGGTTTAGATAAATGTAAAACGATCCATATAGAGAAAGGCAAAATTGTAGATGGAGACGAGGATATATTTATAAATTTCAAAATTAAAAGTATGAAAGGGGGTGAGGTTTATAAATATTTAGGATACCCGCAATCGAATAGATAAGATCACACTAGTATTAAAAATGATATTAGGATTAAATTTCAAACTAGGATCAGAAATTTTTTTAAATGCAATCTATCTGCTAAAAATTTAGTAAAAGCAATAAATACTTGGGAAATACCTCTACTTACGTACTCATTTAGCATAATTAAATGGTCCAATAAGATTTAGATAGTTTAGAACGATTAATTAGAACAACGTTAACAAATTTTAATTGCCATCATCCAAATTCAGCTATAGAACGAATTAATTTACCTAGAAATTTAGGAGGTAGAGGTGTAATCAAAATAACATCTTTGAAACACAATCAGGTAGAAATGCTTAGAATTTTTTTTCTATAGGAAAGCCAATAGCTCAGAAATGCACAAAATAATTTGCAAGGCAGATAGAAACATTGCACCTTTAAATTTATATGACGAGAATGCCAAAATTCTTATAAATCAATTTGGATTCAGAAAACATAAAAGCACCAATGATGCTATAGCCACGGTCACTGACCATATTTCTGGCCACCTGGATAAGGGCTTGAAATGTCTATCGGTATTTCTCGACCTATGTAAAGCATTTGATACAATCTCACACAGCAAACTAAAACGCAAAATGTTTAATATAGGTATTAGGAACAAAGAATTAGGCCTCCTCTCCAGCTTCTTATCTGACAGATCCCAATGCGTTAAACTCAATACCACAAAGAGCCAGAATTTGCCCATTAGTTACGGGGTCCCTCAAGGCAGTGTTATAGGTCCAACGCTCTTCCTAATATATATTAACGAGTTATGCAACCTAGATATCGATGCCACTATTGTCAGTTTCGCCGATGACACTGTCCTACTCTTCCAAGCAAAAGATTGGCTTACCGCATATTCTAAAGCGGAGGAAGGAATTCAACAGGTAAAATATTGGCTTGACTCGAACATATTAACTCTAAATGTACAGAAAACCAAATACTTACTGTCTAGTCTCACCAACATCCCAAAGTCAAACCCAGCCCCGCCATTAAAAATACACAAATGTAAAAATTCATCTCTAAACCGAAACTGTGACTGCCCATGCCTAGAGCAAGTAAACATTATCAAATATTTAGGAGTAACCTTCGATACACACCTGAATTGGAAGCAACATATACATAATACTACAAACAAAATCCGAAAATCTATATACTTTTTCAAACAAACACGCAATTTCCTTAACCTAAAACTTTTAAAAACAGTATATTACTCATTGTGCCAATCTCACATCGAATACGGAATTCTAGCCTGGGGTAATGCATATTCCAATGCCCTTGATCCCATCATGAAAGCACAAAAACTAATCATAAAAATAATTCTTAAAATGCCGCTTACTACCAGCACTGATGCTATCTTCAATTCCTTCAACGTTATGGACATAAAACAACTCTACTCAAGATCCATATTACTTAATTTATACAAAAACAACAAAACACCATACAAAGCTACACAAACAATACACAATACCCGAGCCAAAAACAACGAACTTCTCCAAACTCCTTTTTTCAAAACCACCTTCGGGCAAAGACACTCTAAATACATAGCTTACAAACTATACAATACACTACCAACTACGATCAGACAAAGTGACTCCTTTACAAAATTCAAACAAGATATTAAAAAATGGATTATAAGTATTGGACGCCACACTATCACACATATCTGTAAAATAAATCACACATAGACAGAAATAACTATTCACATACAACCTAACCCATATGAAACAAACGAAAATAATGGAATCCTGTCAAATTTAACCTATAAATAGACTAGGCAGAATTTATTTCATTACTCCATCTCCAACATTTATAAAATAACTCTCTTTAAAAGATTTACCACCCTTCCAATCACCCTTCTGTTCTAATTCTATTCATAATATGTATTTTACCTGAAATATCCTTGTAACTACTATATTCATTTATGTACGCCTGTCTCGACACAGGTATACCCTAGTGAGACAGGCATACAAATAAAACCATTGTAAATATATTTTATTATAGATAAATAAATAAAAATAAAAAAAATTATTGCTTCAAGGTTTGTTAGATTCGTACTGGGAGATATATATGGTGAGGATCGTTTCGTGTTATTATGAAACTTTTTCCCTACTATTCTCAATTATTATCTTTTGTTCACTAAAAAATACTAATAATATGTCTGCAAAGTGAACAATACTATATATATCTTACCTAATTTATGTAAAAGCACAGTAGGACGTACATAAATAAAACTAGGAATACGAAAATACGGGTAAAGGGGCACTCTAAACCATTCTATGCCGCTGGTTGCAAACAGGCGGCCGCGAAATGGAATTTCTAGTAAAAAAGTCAACTTGGTTCTGAAATAAAACACAATAACATAACGACTAACCTTTAGTGTGACCCCTTTTCTTATGTGCCTACACATTTACGTATTTATTTTTTGTAAAATTTGACGTGCTTTCACTCTGAAATCATCTCGCATAATGACTGGAAATAACTCGTGTCTTGGTTTATATAATGGCGTGAGACAAAATAACAATATCGTGATATTGAAAAACTGTTTTTATTTATTTAAGCATTGTTTTAATGCTTTTTAAAATAATTTTATTATTCAGTCGTTTAGACAGCATTGATGTGATGATAATGTATATTTTTTATAATTCTCCTTTATTTAGAATTAAAAGATATAATCGAACTTTAAGCTATTTTTAGAGGTTTTGTAAATATTTTTTCACGCAATTGTTTTAAACATTTTAACACGTTTTTTTAACGCACCATTTAGAAGAATAGTTTATTCTTTCAAAACATAATATTTTTTTCTAATAAACAATATAGAAATGTTCTTAAAACTGCATCAAAAATCCCTAAATATGCTGCGCTTGCGGTAATATACCCGTGTTGGATAGTTATGACCGGGGTGAGTTAGGGTTAGGGTTGGGCGGTTACTCGACTGATTGACGTCATCTGGAATGAGCGATGTCATGTGGATGAAAAAAATCTCTGAAAGTTACCGGAGAGCAAGATTTCATTTACTATTTTTATTATAAATAATATCAGAAATCACTGGTTAAAGTAAGAATCACGACCCTTAACACCCTGTTTATATCTACACTGTATTCCACACTCATACCGCAAAGCTTTGGCGGTGATTGAATGATGATTTTTATGAAAAAAAAATTGTGATGAATTTCTTATTTTGGCACGGATTATAAAAGTTCGTATAAACATACCGTTATTATTATTATAATTTCTTCGCAATCGGTCAGCTGTTCTTTAAAATGCACTGATTTTGAATATACACTATTTTGGATAAATGAAACAATTTAACTTTGTTTAAACCACTTTTAAATTTGAGTAAATCCGACCAGTTTCAGAACGACCGTTCCTTCTTCAGGGCAAATGTATAATGTATTGTTTCATTTATCTATAATGGATAACCACAAAGTTATCACATTCAAAACTACACACTATTTTATTTATTTATCTTTTGATCAATCACTGGAACACGTTTGCAAAGAAGGACCGCTGTTACTGGGCTTGTAACTAACGTCTGCATCTTATCAGAACCCATATATTACGAAATACTACTCGCAAAAGTATTACAATTACACTAGCTATGACTACATTAGCTACGACTACACTAGCTACGACTACACTAGCTACGACTACACTAGCTACGACTACACTAGCTACGACAACACTAGCTACGACTACACTAGCTACGATTTCACAAGCTACGATGACACCAGCTACGATTTCACTAGCTACGATTATACTAGCTACGATTTTACTAGCTACGATTTCACTAGCTAACCTTTTTTCATTACAATTTTTTTCAAGGGTCGATGTTTTCTGATACTTCTATAAAAATGTTATTAGCAATAGCCACCTTTCTCTCTCTTAGTGCAACGGTAAATTTAAAAAATGCACAATTTTAACGGTAAGCATATTTAGTCTTTATTTTTGGGTACAAACAATTTGCAATGTGACAAATATGACACAAATATAACAGTTAATAAACTTTACCAATAGCTTTACGGGTTCACTCACAAATGAAACCTAATTGGTCCCTCGACTGTTCTTTTTCCAAAACAACGTTTCAACGGTTTCAACGATATTCACCATAGGTAAGCCGAAATCCGGAGCAGACGGTTTTCAACGCGCAAGAGATTTTACCTGAAGATGCGCGGTAAGAATCGGAAAGCAACTTAATTTTCTAGTGGTAACACATGACATTTTTTCGGTCATCTCAGCTGTGACATCCCTTCCAGAGATCACATCTGAGCGGCAAGTAATATAAATTATGAAGAAGCAATAAATAAATAAATATTAGTAAAGTGTTCTAATTAGTGTCCGACCGAAACAGGACTTTCCACCGAAATCAGTTTCAGTTTCGGCAGAAACGGAAACTTTTTAAGACATATTAAAAATCAATTGTTAACTGAAATTTGACTTTTTTAAATACGTATACAGACAGTTAACGCGTGCTAAATGAAAAAAAAACCATAATTTAAGTACGAGTAGGTATGTGAAAAAATTATTATTATAACAAACAAAAATTAACAAAACACGTTAACCAAATTAACCATACTTGGAATTTCGTTTACAATCACAACATTCTTATTACACGTGTTAAATGAAATAAAAATTAAAAATACAACAATTGAAGTATGTGAAAACATATTTATTTAATTTTTTGATATTACTGCTGTAAAACTAACCAAAATTATATTTATATTACGAACATAAACTCACAACACAATCATGGCGGACCGGTTGCGTATTTCCAAAACCTATACCGTTTCAGTCGCTTTACATTTTCAATATCAAAATTGAAATATTTAAAAATAAAATTATTAATTTCTAATATACACATTGGAAAGATTATTTTATCTAGATTTTATAACAATTTTTGTTTTTGCAAAGTGATAAAAAATGATCAATATAGAGGTGTATTTACAATATATGGGAATAATATTAAAATTTAAATATTTAGAAATAAAATTGATAATTTCTCATATACACATCAGAAAGATTATTTTATCTAGATTTAAGAACAATTTTTGTTTTTGCAATGTGATAAAAAATAACCAATATATAGGTATATTTAAAATGTAAATTGTCGCTACCGCGACTGAATCGGTATAGGTTTTGTAAATACGCGGACCGGACGGCGAACTCAGCTGTTGATGGCGGGTAACATACGAGCCACGAACTCACCCAAAGTCAGCCGAACGACGCAAGACAATTCACGAACGCAGAGTTTCAGTGCGGCCGAAGGTTCGGCAGATTTTCTGCCGAAACCGAAACTGATGCCGAAACTAGATTTTTCTGCCGAAACTTGCCGAAACCGAACCTTCGGTCGGTCACTAGTTCTAACTTGAAGATTTTTTTTTAAAGTATTTACCATGATGGAATTCCATCACCAATTAGTCCTATAGTATCCCTGTTGAAAAATGTGAACTATCTATAATATAAAAATGAATCGCTAAATGTGTTGGTAAGCGCATATCTCGAGATCGGCTTAACCGATTTCGCTAATTCTTTTTTTAGAATATTCCTTGAAGTACGAGGATGGTTCTTACGGAGAGAAAAATTAAGAAAATTGCGCAGAAAATTAGATAATAACAGAAAACATCGCACGTTTGACAGTTCGCGTGTTAGAGAATGACATTTTGCAAAACAATGAATGATTGTTCAATCAGGATTCTATTTTTGAAAAGTTGAAAAATTTATTTAAAGTAGGTACCTACTCCCCTAATATTTTGAATCGAATCAATTCAGATATTTTAAATAGGTACCTATGTTAGGTACCAAATTTAATATACATGAAAAATGGAAATTTGAATAAAAATTGTAAAAGGTGGCAAGCGGGCTGTTTAAAAACTGAATGTACTGGGATTGAATATATGGAACGTGGGTGGAGGGTTGGCGGGACGAGGGAGCGGGAAAGGGAAGAGAAAAGGCGGAGAAGGTGATAGGGAAACGCAGGAGGGGGGAGGGGAACTCGGGAGGGGGGTTCGCGGGACGGGGAAGGGAGGGAGGAGTGGAGTGGGGAGAGGGAAGGTGGAGGTGACGGAGTGGGAACGCGAGAGGGGAAGAGGACGCAGGAGAAGAAGGGGAGGCGGAAGGGGAACGGGACGAATGGGAAAAGACACTCAGGGAAAAACAATTTCTTTATTAAATGGCATACCAATGCATGCCGGGACCATATGGGACGCAGGAGGAGGGTTGGCGGGATGAGGGAGCTGGAAAGGGAAGAGGGAAGGCGGGGAAGGTGGATGGAGAACGCGGGAAGGGAAGGGGAGGTGTGAGGGGGGAGGGAAACTCGGGAGGGGGTTCGCGTTACGGGGGAAGGGAAGGGGAGTGGAGTGGAGAGAGGGAAGGTGGAGGTGACGGAGTGGGAACGCGAGAGGGGAAGAGGTCGCAGGAGAAGAAGGGGAGGCGGAAGGGAAACGGGACGAATGGGAAAGGACACTCAGGGAGAAACAATTTCTTTATTAAATGGCATAGCAACGCATGCCGGGACCAGCTAGTATTTTATAAATACATTACATGTGTTATTTAAAAATATTGTGTGTAATGCTCTTCAATCCCAGTGATTGGTATTATTTGATATGTGTTCGGAAATCTATAATAAAAGATCGAGGTTCCTCGAGATTACATGTTACTTTATTTACTACTAGCTTTTGCCCCGGCTTCGCTCGAATAGTATTAGGGGGGTACCCACAGCGCCTCCTCCTCCACGTGCAAATTCGTATCTTCCCCAAGCATAAAAATCTTTCTAATAAAGTGTGTTTATCGGAAGTGACCTACAGGTAAGTATGTTTCTGTATCTATTTGTAAATAATAGAATTAGACAGAGCCTAAGAATTCATAATGAATTGTAAAACGCCCTTGAGGTGATTTTTTACAAAACGGCGCTCTACAAATTATCCAATTATTAATATTATCAAAAAAATCGTTCCAGCGGTTCTTGAGTTCCCGACATTGTTTTATATATTAAGATTGGATGTTCTAAGTAATTCTGAAGTCAATGAACAAGACACTGAGGGAGTCCAGATTTAAATCGTTCGTCATCGGCTAATTCCGTAACCGTTCGTGCATTAGACACGAATGGCGATGGTCGCCACTCTTCAAAGGTACTACTTAACTGATATCGGTTGAGACACTACAACATATACTAACGACATCGGTTGAAGAATACAGAAACTAAATGTAATAATCTTTTACACGATATTGTGTTAATAAAGTTCATGAAGGATCACGAGAAGGATCGAGAATCACGTGTAGGAACATTGTTCGTAGATTCTGTGGGCAAAAGTTTTGGATTTGATATCAAAGGAAAATTGTAATCAAGCAGATTGAATATAAACTCCAGATACGACCCGAGGGCAACGTATTTCTTCCCTCTTGTACACGTGTCTAAGTTGGCACGAGGTTTGAAAGGTTTAAACTTTGCGAAGATTTGAATAGCCGCCCATTTCAACCGTCACACGTTTATTGCAAAATGTCATGCTTTATTTGCATTCATCTTTTATTATAAACTAGCTGAAGACCCCGGCGATGCCCGGGCTTTAAACAGAGTTTTCGAAATCAAACGTAGACAGTGTTTGACTTCCAACAGAAAATCTGAAACAGAAGTATTTGAAAAAGATACGGTCACATCTAGGCATCCAACCCAGGACCTTATCCCGGCAAGGTTAAGGTCTTGGGTTCGATTCATCGAAGTGATTTTATCTTCCGACATGACTAAGATGTTTTAAATTTCCGATAGGTGTCGTTAATGTTTTCTTCATTAATTAATTAAGATGGCAACCAATAATGCGTTAAAAAAATGAAGATAATGTTGGTTGTTCTTAGTCGAAGTATATACACTTAAATATGACCGAAGGAGATAGGGTTCTGGAGGTTGCCCACCACTTTCCCACGGCGTTCTAAGGAAACAGATGGTTTCTTCCTTCACCGTACACGTCAGGACTCTAATTTTTATTTATAAAGAAGCTATTTTTTATTAAAATGACTCTAGACCTCCAATGTCCGGGCATACATTGTTAGCAGGCAGTATGCGAGTGCGTACATGGTGTTAGTTATTTATTTCACAGTATCACGTCTCATCTCCGCCACTGGATATAGCTGAAAACAAAGTTTATTAATAGAAAAGAGGGAAAGTTACTAAAAAAAACATTATAATGATGAGATTGCATTATAATGCAAAGCAACTGAGTTGCAGTCGTCCGGCATTCCCGCCGAGGATAAGCGGAGCCATCAGTCCAGTCGCAAGCGGGACTCGGTGTCCGCGCCCCTAAGCCGGCTTCCCGGTACGCCCTCGAAGAAAGTGTTGGAATTAAAGAGGGAAAGACCTGAAGACCCAAGGGATAAAAGTGAGCATCGGGTCACCGGAGGCAGGGCGGAAGGGCACCGGTCCGCAACGGTTGGTCTTCAGGCCCGCTCATGGCGACGGGGGAGGAGCGGGCGGGTCATGCAACCGCTGCCTTGGGAGTCATCTCCTCAGTTGATGCACGGTCATAGGTCTAGTCCATCCCCTTGATGGGGTGTAATACAATACAAAATGATGATGGGGTGTAAGACAATACAAAATGAGATAGGGTTCCATTAGATTACCGTAAATTAAATTTTAAGATTATGATTTTATAGTATGATTATTGGATAAAGATCGTAACCCCTCAACAATGGAGGCCATCGATTTCATAATACAGTATAATGTCAAACAATAATTTGATAATTAGTATTGGGAAGTATGAACACAGTAAAACATAATTCAGCTTTTTAAATTAATCTATTTGAATTTCGATTTTTTTTTGCCAATTCAGAATTCAGATCATGGTAACAGAACCCACTTCCCGACTTCCCGAAATCTTTCAACGCGGATATATACACCAATAAACGCTGATTCTGAATATATAAGTTTTATTAAATAATATTAAATGCGGAATTTAAAAAAAAAAATTAAAAGTCCATTTTTAATCGTGTCATTGGAACACACCGTCAAGTTGGTATTATAACAATGTTTAGTGGTGACGTCACTGATCACCAAAATTTCTAGTCACTGTAATGGAATGTTTGACATAAGCAATCGTATTAACAACATTTTGTGTTATTCGTTTATTTACTTACTGTTTATAGAGATTTAGTTGTTGAGTTTTTTGAAACGTTCTTCTTCTTTGTGTGCCGTATCAGGTCCCCCCGACGTTGGCGATCACTCTTGAGAATGTCTCTCTATCTTGCGCTGCCCGGAATAGCTCCTCCACACTTCTAATGCCAGTCCACTCTCGTATATTACGCAGCCAAGACATTTGTCTCCTACCAGGCCCTCGGCGACCCTCTATCTTGCCTTTCAATATCAAATGGAGCAAGTGATACTTCTCCCCTCGAAGTATATGACCCAGATAAGAAATTTTTCTGATTTTTATTAATGTAAGCAGTTCTCTATCTGCTCTAGCCCGCCTGAGAATTTCTGTGTTGGTGATCATGTCGGTCCATGGGACCTTGAGCATTCTCCGGTGAAGCCACATTTCAAAACCCTCTAACCTGTTCATGGTATTTACTTTCAAGGTCCATGTTTCACATCCATACAGCAAGACCGACCACACATAACATTTTAGCATTCTCTGCCTTAGTTTTAAGCTGATATTGTCATTGCAGAAGAGAGATTTCATTTTAATGAACGCAGTTCTTGCTGCTTCAATTCTGTATCTAACCTCCGCATCTGGGTCAAGGGTCTCCGTGAGAATACTGCCGAGGTATCTAAATCTTTCCACCTTTTCGACATTGCAACCATTTAACTGTATCACTGATTCAGAGTGATCTAGTCGTCCAAATGTCATCCATTTAGTTCTATTGGCGTTGATTGTTAGGCCCAGTTGCTCACCAGCATTATTAACAAGATTTAATAGGTCTTGGAGGTCATCGATACAGTCAGCTAGTAATACAGTATCATCTGCGTATCTTATGTTATTAATGACAACTCCGTTGATCTTCAGAACCTTCTCAGTATTACTTAGGGCTCTTTTAAAGACATAGTTGGAATAGAGATTAAACAACAGTGGCGACAGGATACAGCCTTGTCGTACTCCACGCTGAATAGCAATTGCATTAGATCTCTCATTCTCATGTCTTATTTCTGCTGTTTGGAACCAATACAGGTTTTTAATGAAATTCTGGTCTTTGGTGTCAACGTTACAATCCGCAAGCATTTTCATTAGGTCAGCATGTTTTACCCTGTCAAATGCCTTTAAATGAAACGTTATTTAGGCCTAAATAATTCAGTATCAAAAATAGAGGTATCTCTATTATTTAAAATATTGAAAAACTTTACTGTGCAAAAAAATCGTAATGCTACCTAGTTGCACGGCCAATTGTCTGAACTTTGAATTCCAAAATGGCGGACGAAGAACAGCTGATCGGACGTCGTATCTCTCACACGGACACTTCGGAGCGACCAAATCCCGCGCCATTTCATGCCGCTGCGCAGAAAAGAAAAGACCGATAGGTTTACAGCGCAGTTCACTGCAAAAGGCGGCCTGAAGTGGCGTGGGACTCGGTCGCTCCGAAGTGTGCGTGTGGGAGATGCTTTCTTTGGTTTCCGCAATATTGGTTACGATCCGTGAAGCAAAAAAAATAATAATTTCAAACAATTTGTATACCCCTCTCCCGTAATAATATTGAAAAATATAATCTAATATTTATAATATAATAAATACATAATTCCACCTAAATAATGTTATTACTTATCGAATAGTAGCATGGCTTCTTCCATATAACTGTCATAAAAAAATGACAACACCTATTGAAAATAAAAATAACTTTTGGTGAGTGATGACGTCACACGATTCAACATACATATGGTGGTTTTCGGGGGATCTTAAAAAATTAAAACTTTGACAATTATTTCAACTATTAAAACTTACTCTAAAAATAAAATGCAGTTATTTAAGCTAGAAGGTCATTATTCTTTAAAAAAAATTAAAAATTGGATAGAAGTTCCTTATTAATAGCTAGTTATTCCCTGGGGAGGATAATTCAATTCTCAGTCAAACCAAAAAAATAAATAAAAAATGGATTTTTTAAATTGGCTTCTAGCTGGCCCAAAGAAAATTGAAAAAAATAACTTATTTACCAAAGTCACTTCAAATCCTTCACCATCGATGAGTAAAAACAGAAAAACGCATATTATATTTTACATACTTTTTTTAACAGTAATGTAGAAAAAGTGAGTACAAGTGTTTTGTCAAAAAATCAATACATTAGGTTAGTTGTAAATTGCTAAAAAGTTTAACAAAACTGGTTAAAATAAACCTTTCATGTCAGTTCTGTCATTCGGGAGAATGACTCCCACGTGAATTGCTGCGTTTTTACTTAATAAGGCAGTACACAGCTCATGATAATTGAATTTGATTTACTTTTTTAACATTAGCTCCACACAGGAGGCCCTGAGGAAAAACCCTCAGGGTCTATGTCATCCTTGGGGATGCCGTGTGGAGGGTCTTTTTAGGTAAAGGAAGGGGAGAAAGTTCTGGGAAGAAAAAAAGGTATGAGGGATGGGTAGGAATCTGGGGGTCAATGTGTCAAGGAGTGACAGACGTTTGAATCCGTCCCTCAAACTGCGGTGCCAGGCAATGTTTCGATAGAGTACGGCTGGAGAAGTCAAAGGGACTCCCTCAACCATTCTCTCCCTATCCGGCCTGCCATGCAGCTGGTGGGCAGACATATCCGCCGCCAAGACTCACCCAATAAACCTGGGCACCCCTGCTAGGTCACCAAACGTAGCTAACCACTTGGGATGACCCATGTCAGAGGTGTTGGTAATCCAATAAATGGTTTCTGGGGCGGCGGTACCCGTAGCCGCCTCCTAAATTGGAAATATTATTTTTTGCTATATTGCTATTATTCATAACAATTAAATTTAATTTAATGCACATTTAAAAAAAAAATATGTTTATTCTTTCAAAACCATAATCAGTTAAGTTGCCTGGCGATTTTCTCGCATTTATTATTTGTATTTATTTTACAAACTTGAAAATAATTTTTTTTTAACTATGTACTTCAAACGATTCACAATCTAAGACACAAAATCGTTTCAAGGAAATAAACATATTTCTGTTTGTTCGGTTCAAAATTCTGAAGCAAAACTGATTACGCGGCGACAACATCAAAGTCCTTTGCGTATTATCCTTTTTACCTTTAAAATTTGCTTCTACCTTATCGTGAAAAAATATTTGTATGTACTTACAATACAAAGCCAACGTATATTTCTCGTATTTTTATTCTCAAATTCAATAGCTAATTCCACATGAGGCCCGCACAACCCACTGAGGCACTCCTAACTTGCAAGGATGTCAATAAATACTTGAACATTAATGGGAATGCCCGAAATCCTTACTATTGCGACAATTTTTCTTGGGAGAAAACGTTTATTGGATAACCAACACCTCTGCCATAGGTCACCCCAAATGGGTCGCTGTGTTTGGTGATTTAGCTACCTGGGTTAATGAGGTGAGATTTGTTTAAATCTTAGCGGTTAATGTTAACTGGTCGAGGGAGGTCTTTTAATCTCCCCAGTCAGAATTTCTCAACCCATTGCATTGCACCTCAGTTGGAGGGATGGATTCATACGTCTATCTCTCCTAGATATACTGACCAACAGTTCCTACCCACCCCTCATACCTATTTCCCCCCCCAGAACTTCGTCTCCTTCCTTTCCTAAAAAAACCCTCCACACAGCATCCCCTAGATGACATAGGCCCTGAGGGAAATTATTTTTCGCAGGGCCTCCTGTGTGGAGTTAATGTAAAAAAATTCACTTCATTTAGCACTTTTTACTGCAATTTGGGAGTGCGTCAGTGCTGTGTGGATAGAACTAAAGATTTTCGTATTGTATGTAATCTTTCTTGTTGGTCCAGCCTGGTGAAAAGAAAAATTTTCTAACGATCTTTAAAAAAACATCTGAATTCCATGGGCGTTCTGTGACCCGTTTCTAAGATCAAAGTCGTACTGAAAGAATATCCCCGAGAGACTTAAAACCACGTATGACCGTATTACAAATGAGGAGATTCGAAAATAATACGAAGACAGAAAAAATATGTTTGGGTACGTTGAAGATGTGGAATTGATGAGCGAAGAAATGGTCGTCAGGAGAATATATTGTGACGCGCAAGTGGATGGAATAAACTATGGACGCCCCAGGCATAGCACGATCTGAATAAAAAGAAGGAGTCCGAATACATACTAGGGTAGGCTAAAAGATAATGTACATTTTTTTTCGAAGAAAACTTCTTCTTAAAGGTTGTTACTTTGTGATGTCATTATTTATTTATTTAAAGAAAATAACTTAGTTTAAATCACTATATTTTTTATATTTTATAATATATATACTCAGTATACTTTTATTCCTGAAGAAGTGAACTTGGTTCACGAAACATGTTGATATTATAAAATATAAAAAAAATTAAGTGATGTAAACTAAGTTATTCAAGTCAATCAAGTGAATCAGATACTTGAGTCGGGTCATGTCAAAAGTCAGAATAATAGAAGAGAATGTATGAGACGATGTATGAATGTGAGTGAGGCAAAGAGTGTGTGCCAAGACCGAGTTGTTTGGCGGTCCGTCCTCTCTGCCTACCCCTGCGGGGAAACGGCGTGATGGTTAGTTAGTTAGTTAGTTAAACTAAGTTATTTTCTTTTAATAAATAGATAATGTACACCTGCTTGTAAAACACTAAAAAAACAAATGGCTAAATCGGGAATAAAGTACAATAAAGTACAATTCTTAAGCTTCAAAATCATATATTTATTTTTCAACTTAGTCACTGTAAAACCTAACGTGTAACAAGTTTTTACATTAAATCTCTTATAGAAGGTGTATTTCCTACCATTTGGAAACAAGCTTTTGTTACACCTGTTTTTAAAAAAGGGGACAAACCCAACATTGAAAATTATAGACCTATCTCTAAGCTATGTATCTTTAGTAAAATCTTGGAAAAAATCGTGTGTAACCAACTTTTTAACATATACAAAAATACTATTATTAACACCCATCAACATGGTTTTTTTCAAGGCAGATCTGTTGAATCGAACCTAGGACAGTTTAGTGATTTTGTCCTTAACTCCATGGATCATAGGAAACAGGTTGACTCCATTTACACAGATTTTTCTAAGGCTTTCGACAAAATAAATCACGACATACTGTTAAAAAAGCTCTCGAAGATTGGAATATGTGGAGATCTTCTGAGATGGTTCTCTTCATATGTTAAAAATAGAAGTCAAGCTGTTGCTTTAAAAGGTTACATGTCACAAATTATAACTATTCACTCAGGGGTACCGCAAGGGTCCCATCTAGGGCCTCTGTTATTTATTTTATATATAAACGTTATGAAGCATATTATTAACCATTATTGCTTCCTATTTTACACCGATGATATTTTATTTTATTTATAAAATACGTGTTACATATATTGGACATTTAAGTAGATTAGATTTATTAAATCACCATACTACGGCGGCCTGTTTCATGATGATCAATTAAAGATAGTTACGTTGAGTGAAGTCTAGTGAAAACACATGGTAAAATTGGAAAAGTTATAATAAAAAAAGAAAAGAGAAAAATAAGTGCGTAAGGATAAGATTATGAAAATATACATAACAATATCAAAATTTTTATATTTATTTGTATGTGTGTGTTTTTATATGTGTGCTTGTGTACGTGCACGTATATACAGGTGCACACATCCATACACACATAAACACACACACATACACATATGCACCTACGTACATGAATACAAACATATATATATATACAGGCATATACTCAATACCAACACGTACATATATATACATGCGTACATACTTGAACGCAAACACATATATATTCTTCTTCCTCACACATGTAAACAATATATACACGTATACATACACGTACATATACACACATATACGTACACATCCGCATATGTCTTCTTCCTCACACATGTAAACAATATATTTAGGTTCACAGAATAAAAAACCTTAACTCTGCCAAATAATATCAGTTATCTTCTATTATGTTTATTAAATAACCAACCAAACTGTGTGTATACCTGATAAAAATAGAAAAACCACCCTCTCACAACAACATTGTGTAGCTATTGAATATTTATAATTATGTCCATCGAGTACACAAGTTATCAAATTTGATGGCAGAAACTAGCCGTCAGCAAATAGTGACAAAAACAAGAACATCTAAAGGAGGCTGGATACTACAGCATAATATATATACATACATACATATGCCTGTATTATAAAGCTATAATATACGCATGCTGTGTTTGCACGTCTCGTTTTTAAATAAAATAAAAAAGAATAAAGAGAATAAATAATAAATTTATATCACTATCTGAGTTGTAAACACTGTCATAGTCACTCATCAGAAGGTCAGCAAGCGCCTTTCTGAAAGTGAGATATTTGGCTTTAGACTTTATTTCAATTAATAAGTTATTAAAAATTTTAGGTGCAAGAAAGTTAAATTGGGACTGTAACATTGAAGTTTTTGTTGTTGGAATAACATAATTGGATTAGTTTGAATATCTAGTGTTATATTTTGAATCTATAATATATATTTTTTTGTAAATTTGAATTCAAAATAAGAGGTAAGATTTTTTACATATATGGATTTTATATTAAGAACTTTGAAGTCTTTAAATAGGTCTTTCGTGGGGTGTATATAATGTACTCTGTAAATAGTCCGTATTATCAATTTTTGGGCTTTTATTAATGGATCTAATACAGTTTTAGAGCATCCTCCCCAGACAATTATACCGTACGATAAAATTGATTGACACAGGGAAAAGTATATTGTTCTCACTGTATTTTTTTTAGTATATTGCGTAATTACAACAGGGAAAAGTATATTGTTCTCACTGTATTTTTTTTAGTATATTGCGTAATTACAACCAATATACCAATATACGTAAAATTACAACCAATATACCAAAAAACTTATAACCGTGCCACGTTACATCTTCTACCAGAACGTCAGGGGACTACGGACTAAACTCAGTGACTTTAGAACTAATGCACCCACCATTACACAGGACATCATCATACTCTCTGAGACCTGGCTGGATCCATCGATATACTCAGCGGAGCTCGGTCTACCTAACTACAGTATCTACCGAGTTGACCGCAATCGGAACACCAGCTCCAAATCAAGAGGAGGAGGCGTCTTGATAGCAGTAAATAAAAAAATTTCATCGAAATTATTAAAAAACAAAAAAAATGATGTTGAGCAAATTTTTGTAATGTTAAACGATAAATCCAAAAAAACTATCATCGGATGTGTATATATTCCACCAAATTCTAATATAATAATGTATAAAAATCACTGTGAAGATGTCGAGCTACTCAAATCTAACCACCCTAATCACAATATTATAATTTGCGGTGACTATAACCTACCCAATTGTAAATTTAATGATCTTGATTACTTACCATTAACAGCGTGCGAGAGAGAAATCTTAGACATGTCGAACTATTTAGGACTATTTCAATGTAACAATGTGCCGAATTGCAGTAATCGGATACTTGATTTAATTTTTTCTACTGATCATGATATAAAAGTCTATGAGTCAGCCGAATCCTTTGACCCAATTGATAATCACCACCCTCCACTTACAATACTAGTACCTAATACAATAGAGTGTGACCCCCCAATGAAAAATTGTAGTCGTAATTTCATTAATGCTAATTACCAGGACATTAATCATGCACTTAACAAAGTAAATTGGTCTGTTCTCAAGGAAGGTGATCTTAACTATAGCGTAGAACTATTTTACTCTCAACTGAATAGTATCATTTCCGACACTATTCCTCTAATTCACCATAAAGTACGAAAGTATCCGATATGGTTTAGCAAAGAATTAATTCATTTAATTGTTATTAAAAAAGAAACACATAAAAAATATAAAGAACACAGAACAATTCCCAACTATATGGCATTCAACAATATTAGAAGAGATTGCAAAAAAATGACAAAAAGATGTTATAATAATTACATTAATTCGGTTGAGAACACGATACTTCATGATGTAAAATACTTTTGGAAATACACAAAATCAATGAAAAACAATTATGCTGGTATTTCCGGTAATATACGTTACAGACAAAACAGCTCCAGTAAAATTTATGAAATTGTTAACATGTTTGCTGATTACTTTAAGGACGTGTATGAACCTGATATTTCAGATGACTTAATTCCGTACTTCAACTCGGATATAAATTTACACTTATCGCAAATACACATCGACATTGAAGACATTATAGTCTGTATTAAATCACTTGAACCCAAAACAAGCTCGGGACCTGATAAGATTCCTTCCATCTTACTTAAGAATTGTGTCCAAAGTTTATCTGTTCCGCTTAATATACTGTTTAATAAGTCACTCTCTACAGGACACTTTCCACAAATATGGAAACTTAGCTACCTAACTCCTATATTTAAAAGTGGTGATAAATCCTTTGTTGAAAATTATCGGCCCATCTGTATTCAATCGTCTATACCTAAACTTTTTGATAAATTGATTCTTAAGAAAATCAGCTTCTTTGTAAACTCATGTATCGCAACTTGTCAACACGGCTTTATCTCCGGCAGATCAACTTTGACTAACCTTACATTATATGAAAATTTAATTTCTAATGCACTTGCCAACAAACAACAAGTTGATTCTATTTACACCGACTTCAGTAAGGCGTTTGATAAGGTCTGTCTTAAAATTCTCATTAATAAACTTTTGAAACTCGGCATTAATGGAAACCTTTTATCTTGGTTTAAGAGTTACTTACTTAGGCGTCAGCTAATTGTTTGTATTAATGATCACTTATCCTACATGTTCGAAGCCACCAGTGGCGTACCCCAGGGTTCGCATCTTGGTCCTTTACTTTTTAATTTATTCATTAACGACGTAACAAACATATTCACCCGTGTTCTCATTCTAATGTTTGCTGATGATATGAAGATTTTTAGAATTATTGATAATATCGAGGACTGTCTGACACTTCAATCTAATGTTAATAGCTTTTATGATTGGTGTCTTATCAACAAATTAACTCTTAATGTAAAAAAATGTCAACTTATGAGATTCCACAGAAAAAAAACCCATTGTTGTTCACCTACTTTCTCAATAATCACATATTATTATCTGTTGATGAAATAAGAGACCTTGGTATAACCTTTGACACTAAATTAACATTCATTAAACATATTAATAATATAACCAGTAAAGCATTGCAAATGTTAGGATTTGTCTTACGGATTTCAAAGGATTTTAAAAATTTAAAAACTGTCAAATTACTTTACACTTCACTTGTTAGAAGCCAACTAGAATTTAACTCCACCATTTGGAATCCTTATTACAGTGTACATGAGAATTCTCTTGAGCGAGTCCAACATAAATTTTTACGTTATATTAACTTTAAATTGGGAATATTTATAGAAAACATTAATTATCCCTCTCTGTTACAATTATTGGGACTCGATACATTAAAAGAAAGAAGAATTTGTTCAGACCTATTTTATTTATTTAAAATCGTTACCAACCTATTGAACTCCCCTGAACTTCTTTCGCTAATAAGTTTCCATGTACCTAGTCGATCAGTTCGTTTCAAATTACCTTATCATTGCAACAATACAGGATCTAACGCTGAACTCAATTCCATAATTAATCGCCTGCATGTACTTGGAAATAAATATGTTTTGGATGAATCTATAAACATTGCTAGTCTAACCTCATACAAACACTACTTAATTAAAACTGTCTGTCAGCGCTTCTCAGTTTAACTATAATCAAATACAGATTAAAAGTATTAATTTCCTAATACATAATATCCGGGATATATAATATGTTGTTTTGTATTTAATAACCTACTCTTTGTACTTTTATGTGATACTACAATTTTTATTGTTCTCATTTATGAATTTTATATTTAAATTTTTCTTTTTCTTTATCTATGTATATTCTGTATTCATATGTAAAATATTTGTAATTATTTTGTAAAAGCCGCTATAATCGGCGTTAATAAATAAATAAAAAAAAAAAAAAAAAGTAATGATCTGAAGATATATGCCAGTTTCCGCATACGGCTTGTGACATTAATTACATGATCTTCCCATCGAAGTTTATTGTCAATTATTACGCCTAAGTATCTGACATGAAATTATATAAGTGTATTAGCTCCATAGATGACTGCAACCAATTACAAGAAGACGTTAGCAAAATTGAGGAATATTGCGAAAACAATCAATTATATCTAAATACAGATAAATGTAATGTTATTACTTTTACACGAAAAAAAATCCAATTAATTATATTTACCAATTAAACCATGTACCTCTACAACGAGTAGAAACAATAAGAGGTCTTGGAGTAATCCTAGACTCTAAAATGTTATTTAGGGATCATAATGAAAATATTCTAGAAAAAGCTTATAAGCAATTGGGTTTCATTATTCGCATTACAAAGCCTTTTATTATAGCACACACCCTAATTCTGTTATATATGTCATATGTACGGTGACAACTCGAGTTTGCCTCAGTAATTTGGAATCCTCGATATCAAACATATATTCATCGCATTGAAAATATCCAGAACAAATTTATAAAACACCTTTCTTATCGTTTTAGTTATCATCGATTTGACCCTATCGCTTTATATAAACGCAGAAAAATCTCTGATGCATTATTCTTACACAAAATCGTGAACTGCCTTGTTGATTCATCATAACTGTTAGAAAATATTGAATTTCGTTGCCCCAAACAAAACACCACATCGAACGACTTATTCAGAATACCACACAGTAAATCTAAATACGCGCAAAACTCTGTAATAGTAGGTATCTGTGAAACTTACATACAATACCTTACGAGATGTAGACATTTTCAACCATAACTTGAAATCATATAAAATGCAGCTCAATAAATTAATAACTTAAAATACTTTTTTTTTCTCTTTTTTTTGTGAGAATTATATTATTATCAACCATAGTAAATTGTATAACCATGTTTTTTAATAATTTTACGTTTTTCTTTATTATGTTTTATGTTCTTCTTTTTCATGTTTTTCTTTATTATGTTTATATTTTTTTGTCATTTAATAAGTTGAGTAGGTAAAAATACTAAACCAATATTTAACGTAATGGAACTTAATTGTTCTACAACATATGAATTTTATTGTTATAAAATTATTTTACCGTATGACTGTTTGTTTCCTCAATAAAAAGAAATAAAAAAATTACGTAACTGAAAAATTCTTCCGACATTTCTTTTTTTTTTTTTTTTTTTTTTTTTTTTTTTTTTTTTTTTTTTTTTTTTTTTTTTTTTTTTTTAAATAAAACATACAACGAAGTTGCATTCCCATGAGTTATCAAAACTCATTAAGGAATCGCCAATTGGTACATTTGAAAAGATAAACCCAACCCAACCCAATATGCAGACACAATACATAAAGAAAAATTTACAAAACATTTTACAGAAGCAACATACAGACACAAACATATGAAGAATCACTTTACAAATATTTCACAAAAACATGTCTTATAAGATTTTATGAATAATATTATAACCACTCATTTGATTTATGTACTGTTGGTGTCACAAAGTTAAAATCAAGTATCCTCCATGATGGACTATAGAAATGCATAAAAAACAAATCAGGAAAAATACAATAAAAGGTACATGCTCAAAAATACACAGACCTAATACAAGATGTTTACATAAAAAATACATGATAAGATTTTAAAAAGATATAAACTGCGCCCATCATATCTGGATGTACAAAGTTTGATACTTGGAGATAATCAGGATAGCTATCAGAACAGAGTTTGTACCTACTTATGACTCGTTTTCCAAATAACATTTGAAAAAATAGGATTTCAATATATCGTTTCGAGATTTATTAGAGGCCTGTCTTAATTCTTCAGGCAATTTGTTATAGTTAGTGTACGCAATGTATTCTAATGATTTCAGTCCGAACTTTGTTGAGTGTATTTTTGATATATGTAGTTTGTTGTGTTGCCGTGTATCATATTGGTGAACGTCGTTGTTATAGTTCAGTTTTATATTTGTGTGGGTGTTGCACTGAATAATATTTAAGATGGTGTTTGTTATCTCAAAGCTAGGAACAATCTTAAATGATAATACAAGTGCGTGACGGTAAATATCTTTAACATGTGTATCCCAAGGCAAGCCAAAAATGTTACGTAGGGCTCTATTTTGGATTATTTGTACCTCCGATATCAATTTTTTGGTAGCAAAACCCCAGATACCCGAAAGGTATGCCAAGTGGGAGTGAATCATAGCATAGTACAATGATCGCAGTATGGATGTGGGAAGCAATCTACGTAGCCTGTACATTACACCGGTCACCGAAGCAATCTTTGATTTAACATGGTCAAAATGATTTTTCCATGAAAGCCGTGAGTCAATTAACAGTCCTAGATACTTTGCGACATCTGTTTGTTCCAGTTTGTTTAGTCCAAGGGAAATGTTTAGGCATTGTTCTCTCTTATTCCCGAATAGCACATAGTGAGTCTTTTTAATATTAAGACTAAGTTTATTAATTCTCAACCACTCGGCTAGATGAGCCAAATCTCTTTCCATGTCCTTTTCCATTTCGTTTAAATTAGTATTATGATAGAATAATATTGTGTCATCAGCATAAAGTTGAAGTGTACCTTTTACTCCCCATTTTGCAATATCATTTATATAAATTAAAAATAATAATGGCCCGAGAATCGAGCCCTGTGGTACACCACATGTTATATTTCTATGATCACTTGAATCTTTTCCAATAACAACCGAACAGCACCTACCCGTAAGATAACTGGATAAAAGTTTTAGATTGTTGCCCACGATGCCCAGATATTCAAGCTTTTTTAACAGAATCTTATGATCAACCGTATCGAACGCCTTTTTGAGGTCAATGAAAATGCCCGCTGCATATTTTCCTTGATCTAAGTGTTTTTGAAGAGTTAGTATAAAATCAAAGGCAGCACATTTCGTGTTGGAGAATTTTCTGAACCCATATTGTTGAGGCGTGAGAATATTATTAGTTGTCAGATATTTTGTTAGTCTATTTTTGATTACATGTTCAAATACTTTGGAGAAGACTGAGAGTATTGATATTGGACGATAATTAGATGGATTTTTTTTGCAGTCTTCTTTGTGAATTGGAACGATTTTTGCAAGCTTTAGTTGATCCGGAAATAGTCCACTCACTAATGACTGATTAATGAGAATAACAAGATGATCGGCTAATTTTTCTTTACAGAATCTGAGTAAGTTGGTTGTCATACCATCGACTCCTGGAGATGCATTAGTTTTTAGTTTTGAGATAATTTTTAAAACTTCTAGTTTGTTTGTATTGGCCATGTAGAGGGACTGTAATGGCTTTGGTTCCATGTTTATTGTATTTACGTCGTCTGCATAAGATGGGATACTCGCAGCTAAATTTTTACCAACCGATGTAAAGAAGTCATTAAACGCTGTACATATCTGCTTCGGGTCATTTATGTCTATATTATTGATGGTAAGAGTTTCAATTTTATTTGTAGAGTTCTTTGGACTGTTAGTTATGATTGAATTTATTGTCTTCCAGGTTTGTCTTGGATTATGTATGTTTTCTTTAAAAATATCTGTGTAATATTTTGTTTTGGCGAAACGTCTGTAATTAGTAACCAAATTTCTTGACTTATTTTTTTGTGATATAAGAAGACTGTTTTGTGGATCTTTCTTCCATTGTTTGTATTTAGTATTTCGTTCTCTAATAAGGAGATCCAGTTTTTTGTCAAACCATGGTGTATTAACCTGCTTAGGGTTTCCTATTCGTATCCGTGGCTTAAATTTGCAAGTGTCAATTGCTGTTTCGATATATTTAAAGAATTGATTAAAATTTTCGGTTATATTGGTGGTGTCATGAGAAAACGGTTGGGTTTCAAGATATGTTCTCAAAGCCCTCTTATTGATGCTGATGTTTATGTTTGGTGGTATTCTGTTGTTAGAGTGGTGTTTCAAAGAGTTTTGGTAGTCTAACATCATTATACTATGATCACTTATCTGGTTATCAATATTGGAGGTCGTTGAAGATATGTTTTCTCTATTTGATATAATATGGTCTAATAGAGAACTGCTGGTTTCAGTGACTCTCGTGGGATGTGTATTATTACATATGAAATAGTTGTATGAAAATAAAGTGTTGATATATTTTTTTGTTGTATCATTTTTTTTAAGAACATTAATGTTTAAATCCCCGAAGATGAGTGTATCTAGGCTACTTTTTTGTAAAATAGATTCAAGATATATTAGAAAATCATTTATATTGTTGTTAGGTTTCCTGTATATAGCATATATATTTAAAGGTTTAAAATGTTTATATTGTACCCTAACTCCTAAAAAAGAGTTATTCGTTGACCACTTTTCAATAACTTCACAGTTAAATGTATTGTGAGTATATATCGCCACTCCTCCTCCTCTTCCAGTAGTCCGGGAAGCAAAATTGCCCTGATAGCCATTGATGTTGAACAAAGATCCTTCTCCATCTCCCAGCCAAGTTTTGGTGACAACTAAAACGTGCACAGTATCCGTTATTCTTTTGAGCGTTTCTTCTATTTCGTCTATTTTGTTTCTAATACTTCTGGCATTAATGTACAGGACTCTCAGGCTATTTTTTATGGGCATATAATCATCCACCAATTGGTACTTCCTTTGTATGATTGATTGGTCACCATCTTTTTCAACAAATTCCGGCGTAGTCCACTTTTTCCCTAACACGTTCATCCATCATCTTCCAAATTGGACATTCTGAGCTGGTGGCTCTGTGGTCGTTATGATTTAAATTATTACAATTGGTACATGTAGGCTGCTCTTTTTTGTTAGGGCAGGCCTCGAATTTGTGGTTGCCCCCGCAGTGAACACAGGCCGTTTCTTCCTTGCAAAACAATTGGGTGTGTCCGAAACCCATACATTTATAGTATTGGACCAATGGTGACTGATCCTCCACTTTTAAACGTTGGTATCCCACATTGATATGCCCAGCTTCTATCAAGCTTTTCCAATTTTTTGGCGATAATTCTAATATCGTATTGCGGAGAAGTGTATTCCTGTGATTTTTTTTGTACTTAATGGATATTTTTTCCGAGAAATCAATACCTATCCCATTATTTTGTTTCTCCAGGGAATGCATTAGGTCATCATTAGTAGCTCCCTTGATAAGGCCTCTAATAATAACCAAAGGATTCAATTTTTTTCCTTCTTCTATATTTATTTTGCCTTGTAGCCCTTTATTCAATTCTCTTTTAAATTTATGTTTATCTTCCAGGGAAGCCATGTTGAAGATTAATTTGTCGCTGTTATTCGATTTTCGCATGCGTGCCACACCGATCCCCAGAGTGCGAACATCTACGTGCTTTTTGATGAGTTTTTCAATGTCGGCTGATTTTTTCTGTGGGTCATCGGAGCTTATTATTAGGGCATGATTCTGAAGGGTTGTTTTCTGCCTAGCAGCAACAGTCGCATACGTTGTAGCTTGAGGGGTTTGGTCCAGCTTTTTATTGATTTTATTAATATCATTGGAAAGCGATTCGATGCTTCTCATAACATTTTTTAAAGGTGTTTCGTAGTGGATTTGCGAAAAATTTTCTGCCATCTCCACTAGGTGATCTATTAAGCAGCTAACGCAGTTTTTTAGGGTTGTCCGTTGATCTTTTGTTAGGATGTTAGACACTAATAAATTATCGATTTCCTTTTGTATGCCTCGAGCATTCTTTATTCTCTCTTCAGGAAGCATCTTGTCGTTTTCGGGTTCACTGAATGACATTTTCGCTGGTTTTGATAGATAACGCCTATTTGACTGCAATCGGACTAGCACTTTATTTGTATAGGAATTACGCCTGTTATCCGCAAATCGGCTTGCACTTGTAAAAGGTAAACAAAAGTGAGCTCACTTTCAACCAATCAGCATGCAGCTACTTAAACACTACCCGGTTCTGAATGTATTATTGTTATTCGATAGAATATCACTAATAAAAAGTTGCACTTGTGATGTTTTCCGATGGGATACCGAGAAAGATAAAAGTACACTGTTAGCACCAGCAGCCCGCACAAAACTCCACTATTTTACAAGTTTATATGTTCGAATTCACTTTTTTACACACTTTCGGTTGATTATCGTAGGATCGCTTAACAGGCTACTTGGATGGATTTTGTACACATTCTTTTCTGCAGCTTACTACAAACGTTACACTGTCACTGTTAAATAGCGTTTTACGTCGTATAAATCAGTTTTTTTTACTATATTTCACTATTTTAAATGGAGCAGTATAAAACATGACATCTGTCATTGACAACCATAGACATGTGTCTATGTTCTCGAATCCATGACTTGACAGCTGCTTTCACCTCATCATCCGAGATCTAATAATTACCCTTGAGATGTCTCATTAGTAGAGGAAAGACATAAAAATCGCAAGGCACAAGATCGGGGGAGTGAGAAGGGTGTGGAATCGGTTCAAACTTCAGGTTTTGCAGAGGCTCTAATCGACGCTGTTTGTTCTTGTCTGTGAAACGGCATGGTACCCATCGTTCACAGATTTTACGGTATCCTAATTGTTCAACAATGAAGCCGACACGTTCTTTAGATATTCCAAAATGGTTTTGTGATAGGTTTTTGAGTGATTCGCCAGTCATTTTGAATCAAATCGTGGACAAATTTGGTTTGTTTATCGTCTGTATCAATGATTGGACGTCCGCTGCGTGTTTCTTCAACAATTATTGCTTTTTCAGGCTCACAACCGTGAAATTTTATTACCCATCGATTTACAGTAGACCTATCAACAGCATCGTCACCATAAACATCCTTTAAATGACGATGAATGTCAGTAGGAGTCACTTTTTCAGCGGTTAAAAAATCGACAACGCTGCACTCTCTGCGACTCTTAGTCTCGGCGTGGCAGTCGTTCGCGATGGAGCTTCCACTCGCTGTGGACAGAGTGAATGGCAGAGACTAAGCGTCATAGAAGGTGCAACGTGGTGGGGATTAGGCAAGGGAAAAACAGGCTACACGCCTGTGTTGCAGGATTGCGCGTAAAATCGTCATATAATAAATCATACATTCAAGATAATTGTTTGCAAAAAGTGGGTGTTTTTATTAAAATAAGCGTTTACGGGCTTACTCCCAAAATAAGTTTAAAACTTTAAACCATCTAAACTTTAAGTTATCTCTAAGGGCAATCATTTGTCTCGCCACGCGTCTGCTGATATCTAATATCCAAGAAGAATGAAAAGAGATTGTCATACTAAATAAGATTTGTATAGGAGCCTGTTATCTTTCCGTGGTACCAGCGCTAAAACATCAGAACAATCTTTTCAAGCGGTGCCAACAGAAAGATTACATTTCGCATGCCTTTAAAATGGGTGCCTCGGCCTACATTCAAAACAGAAAGAGGTTAAGTATCCCGGTAATGGAGGTAATAAATGCAAAATTGGAGTCATGACACCATCGACATTTTATTGTACTGAGTTGCGTATCTAATAAAGATACTATAAATGTAGTAAACTGTTTGTCGCCATCGTTTATTCGCAGGCAATATTAGGAGTAGGTAAATTAAACTGAAATTTACACTTTAAAAAATGATTAAAAAAGTTTATACGTACAGAGTGTAACATAACGTACCCGAAAGATTTAAACCTGCGATTCCTGAGCATATTATTCCCGAGCATTGCAAAAAAAAAGTAGATGTCATTTTGCGGTTAAATGATGTATTTTTTCTTTCAATATGGGAGGCAAAAATGGGTACCGCCGTCCCGGGAACCTTTATTGGATAACCAACACCTCTGCCATAGGTCACCCCAAGTGATTCGCTACGTTTGGAGATTTAGCAGGGGTGTCCGGGTTCGTGGGGTGAGGTTTGTCTAGGTCTTGAAAGCGGATGACCAGGACACATCGAACCTCAGATTCCTACCCACCCCTTAAACCCTTTTTCTTCCCAGAACTCTCCTCTTCTTCCTTTCCTTTCCAAAAAACCCTCCACAGAGCATCCCCAAAGATGACATAGGCCCTGAGGGAAATTATTTTTCTCAGGGTCTCCTGTGCGGAGCTCATGTAAAAAAAAATTAGAAACAAAAAATATATTTTTCAATCACTCGTCGCCTCTGGTGTAACCGTGCTTCTGGGATGAGATTGAGTGTTTATAACGTGCCGCGCTAGGCTATAACCACTAATCAGTTGAGACGTGTGATTTTTTTTGTTGTTTTAACTTCGCGCCGAAGGCCCTGCAGAAAACAATTTCCCTCAGCCAACAGCCGAGCTGTTGAACTAAAGACCGAGTCGTAGATACGACACGTTTTCATGTGACAATTGTCAACCGTGTACATATGTTGGGCGCATATTTGGCGTGTTTGAAATACCGGTAGAGAGTGGAGGGTTTTTTCAGATATTTAGGGTCTCCAGACCAGAAGTGGCTACCAAATTCAACCGCTGAGCGCACCTGTGTTTTTAACAGGGTTAACAGGGTTGGGTATTTAAGTAGCTGCAGGCCTTGTATAGTACGCCCGATTTCTGAGAGGATCATTTAACCATGTATCGATGTGTGATGGAAAAATATTTTTTATGGTTTTTTATCGAAAAAATCAGATTCGTGTTGTTATACCCTGTGTTATATATTTTTACTCATTTTACTTAAATCATTATCAGCGTCCCTAAAAAAACGTTGAATCTCAAAAACACTCTTTAAAATAAAATTATACACTTTAGGGTTGTTTCTAACACTCACATTTGATTACTATTACTTGGGTTATTTTGTTTTTTTGGCATTTCAACCGTCGTCGCTAAACGCGTTAAATTATTATAAAACATTATGCAACGTGATACATACATACATATCCCTTGTTAGAAACCTAACGAAACATGGCTAGATTGTCAGGTCGCCCTTCCACAAAATTCATATTTATAATGTTGAAAGAATTCAAAGAAAATTTCTATGTTTCGTAAATTTCAAACATAACATCCCGTTAGAGCACACAAATCACCCGTCGGTTATAAATACAAGTCAAATGGATACAATAAATACAATTTAAGGCTCTGCAACCGGGCTCGAAAAGAAGAAGATGGAGAGATACGAAATTACGAATGTTAGAGGAGAACGCTAACATTTACAGCGACAAAATCGATGCGAAAATTGAGAAAACGTTTAATAAAACACGACTCTTTAAAATAGAGCAAAAATCTTGCGGGAATTGTCTTAAACAGCTTTAAAACACTGTGAATTTTTTCATACATGTAACTTGTAAAATAACTGAAACAAACGTGTTAATAATAATTTTTGGAGCATACTTTGTGATTTTTTTATATCGAGGGAATTTTATATAATTTGCTTTTTGGCGCCGGCAATGTCTAGATATTATCTTCAAGAATAACATATATTTTTTTAAGAGCTTTTAAACGTGTTTAAGGGTATCTTTCTTATGTAAGAAATCAGTAGAAATGCGGGTTGCGGGCCCTTCGACAATATCAATTTAAAACTAATGCAGAGAATGTTAAAATGTTACGTGTGGAAGGTCTTGCTGTGCGGATGTGAGACATGGACCTTGAAAGTAAATACCATGAACAGGTTAGAGGCTTTTGAAATGTGGCTTCACATGATCACCAACACAGAAATTCTCAGGCGGACTAGAGCAGATAGAGAACGGCGTACATTTATAAAAGTCAGGAAAATTTCGAAAATAACAAATAATAACAATAAAAACGGAGTGTTAACAAATTCTATACATCAAGCTAAAATGGCGTGGTTAAAGGCAGACTTGAAAACGGCTTACAAACAACGTAATAACTTAAAACTAAATATTAAAATCCTGCACACCGAACTAGTCTATGAACTCCACCCAGTAGAATGGGATCTTTTTGATGACAAAATTAGAAGTTTTGCATCAGTGAAAGCTTATAAAAGAGGATAATCCTGGAAAATAAACTCAGAAAATTGTGCGCGTCAAATACAGACACTAATAACCAAACGACAACATCACCTCAACAAAAAAAATTTTATGAACGTGTACAGAATCTCTCCTCTGCACAGTTTTCCCAACAGGAAATGGAACTGCTCTCCAAGGGTTTAAAGCATAACCTAAAATATACTAGTAAATCTTACAATATGGCTGTGGAAAATGTTGCAGTAGACATGGACACAGCGTTATTTAAAGCTCCGAAACCTTACCTTTACAAAAGTGCCGAGATCTTACAAAACCTTATCCCAAGATACCAGCCGAAGCAGAATCAAGAAAACATACAAGCCAAGAATATCCGCGATAAACTGAAGAAAGAAGATTTAATATTAACTAGAGCAGATAAGGGTAATACAGTTATAATTATAGATAAAGTGGAATATAATCATAAAATCAACGACTTCCTAAAATCTGATAACTTTGAAATTTTAAAAGAAGACCCGATTAATAAATATCAGAAAACTCTTAAAAATACATTAAACGCATGTAAAAACCCAATATTCAAAGATGATACTTTTCACCAGGTAAAATTTTTAACAAAGAACCCAAAAATCCCCAGGTTATATGGGTTTGTCAAAATACATAAAGCTAATAGGCCCATTAGGCCGGTCGTGACATGTTGTAATGCCCCTAATTAAAAAATTGCTTCTATTCTTACA
Organism: Limnephilus rhombicus; assembly: GCA_929108145.2. Lineage (NCBI taxonomy): Eukaryota > Metazoa > Arthropoda > Insecta > Trichoptera > Limnephilidae > Limnephilus > Limnephilus rhombicus. The sequence goes on from OV815274.1 coordinate 52,423,414, forward strand.
AAGGTAATTAAGAATTCCAATATTTTTCTTCCAAAACATACAATTAAAAATTCCCATGAACTAATTAACCATTTAAAAGATTTAACTCTCCCTAGCAACTGTAAACTCATTTCTTTTGATGTAGTGAATTTGTTTCCTAGTATTCCGATAGTAGAATGTAAAAATATTATAAATAATTTAGTCAATAGTTCTAACATACACAAAGATTTTGCTGCAGATATTATCCAACTTATTGATGTTTGCTTGAACCAAAACAGTTTTAAATATAATAATATAATATACCGACAACGAGATGGATTGGCGATGGGGCTACCCACAAGTTCGCTTGTTGCGGACATTTTTAAGAATTACTTTGAAAACAATATTTTTGAACTTAAATCACCATTGATAAAAAATATTTTACTTTGGAAACGCTATGTGGACGATATTATTTGTATTTGGTCTGGTACAGAGCGTCAGCTGAATTCCTTCCTATTACTCCTCTACTCCTTACATAAACAGATCCAATTCACACTAGAAATATGTAGGTATAAATTCGACACTAAACTTTCTTGATCTGACTTTATCGATTATTGAAAATAAAATTCACTTTAATATATTTAGAAAACCTACCTTCACAGACACCGTAATTCATAATACATCCAACCACCCATCCTCACATAAACATTCCGCATTCCACTCAATGATCCATCGATTAGTCACCACCCCATTGTCAAATGTTAATTATACTAATGAATTAAAAACGATAAAATTAATAGCTCACAATAATGGATACGAAGCACAACTCATAGATAGAATCCTAGCAAAAAAATTAAGATCAATATCCATAAATAAATACATTTACTCTAGTTCAATATCTTTTAATAATAATAACCTTAACCGCGAATGGCGAAGAATTTTGTATATTAATAACCTGTCCTCTTCGTGTACAATTAAATTCCCACCCGAAATTAAACCAGCTTTTCACACGAATAACAACCTAGAATTTTTTTTAATTAATGCTAAAGACAATGAGGACCTACTAAGCCACTCGGGCGTTTATAAAATTAGTTGCAACGATTGTCCAGCATTCTATATTGGACAAACGTCACGCAATGTGGAAACTAGAGTAAAAGAGCACAGAAGGTGCCTAACCAGTTCAGGGTTTTCAGAATTCGCAGAGGACCTAATTAATAAAGATCATACCTTTAACCGGGATACGGGTATTAAAGTTCTACACAAAAATGGGATAGGCTTAAGGTTAAATAACTTAGAAGCTTTAGAAATAAAAAAATCAGTTAATACAAAAGCTGAAATCATTAATAATCAACTTAATTTAACATTCAGCCCTATTATAAGTATGTTTCCCGTTATCCCAATCGCTCCTCCCCTACTTCCCTCCCACAACTGACGCACTGTCCCGCTCTAATTTACTGTCGTTTTCTTTTACATTTTGTATATATATATGTATATTTCCCTGTATTTGTCAGTATTTTATATTCAGTCCTGATGATGGTACGGAGGTACCGAAACCGGTAGACGGAAGAAATAATAAAGTGACGTAAACAAAGTGTTTTCTTTTTATTTATTTAAAATATCAAGTCACAATGTGTTTGCTTCTTTTGAAAAATTAAAATGAATGTATTCGACAATTTGAACTTCGCAAACTTCAAACGGGTATGCGTATGTGCGAACTTTTTCTACCTATTTCATAAACTATTGTGAACGCAAAACTTCAATCATTTTTTTAACACCTCAGGCCGCGTGCCTATTTTTTCGGCAGGTCAAAATATATCCGTATGCAATAAAATCCAAATAATTGGAATATTTCTGTACGCATCCAAAAACTAAAAACTGTTTTTGACCGGTGATGATATACACTTTCAAACTTTATAACTCTAAATAAACATGTAATTTTTTAAATATAGAAAAATTTTAATGTAAACGTTTACAAAGTTTAAAAATGGCTCTCGAACTAAAATTATTGATAACGAAAAAAATAAATTCACACACATCTTTTTTCCCGGCATATCTATACACATAAAAATCAAAATATGGTTGCTTATAATTATAAATATGTTCGTAAGTGAGTGGTCTTTGGAAGTTGTCCACCACTTTCTCACGGCGTTCTAAAGAAACAGATGGTTTCCTCCTTCACCGTACTCGTCAGGACTCTAATTTTTTTTATTTATAAAGAAGCTACTTTTTATTTAAAATGACTCTAGACCCCCAATGTCCGGGCATACATTGTTAGCAGGCAGTATGCGAGTGCGTACATTTGCGTTGTTAATTATTTATTTCACAGTATCACGTCTCATCTCCGCCACCTGATGTAGCTGAAATAAAAGTTTGAATATGCAGAAAAGAAAAATACATATTATATTGAGATTGTTTAACTTAACCAAAGCAGCTGAGCTACAGTCACCCGGCAGTCGCAAGCGAGACTCGGTGTCCGCGCCCCTAAGCCGGCTTCCCGGTAGGCCCTCGAAGAAAGTGTTGAAAGTAAGTGAGTGGTCTATGTTTTGGTTTATTAATATTTAATAGGAAATGTTTGAATCTTTCAAAATACCGTTTTTCACCCCCGCGAAAGTTTCTGAATTATTACAGCCATATGACAATAAAACCCGAAAAAAAATTTAAGACGGTACACAACCCTAATAATTTTTGTTTGCTCAAAATTCACATTTTAATCATTTCCGGCGAATTCGTAACTATAATAACATTTTATTTCCATGCCACACAAGGAATGTGAGTTATTTATATTTTAGATTAATAAAAACAGTCAGTACCTTACCATTAATATATTCTACGCACAACTATTTTAAAACTTTATAACCCGTTTTTCAACTATAAAGTTAGCGGTAAGCACCAGATTTTGTTTTTCTAGACGATGAATTAATAACTTCGGCAGGACAACATGGAGACACATTTTAAATATTTGTAACACGTTCTTCAGAATTTATTAAAATGAACGCGGCAGAATGGTCGAATCTCCAGGCCTGCTAGGGTGAATTCGACCGTACGTTCAAACAACACGCACCGTGCCGCGGCGTATATTTGTTTACACGCTTTCTTCACTTACGTCGTTACGATTCCCACATTATTTTTCTTCTTCTTCTTTTCTTTAATACGGCAAATTCGACAGTAGGTCCGTCCAATACACGGGTCGCGAGTCGCAATTTGTATATACGACTTCTTTACTTACGTCGTTAAGATTCTGAATATATTTTAGGGTATATTGTCGTCTTAAACATTTACAAAAACTCTTGTAAAACTGTCAAAAATGTCACAATTTGAGAATGACATTTTGCAACCCATCGATTGTTTAATCAAAGTGCAATTTTCGAATAAACACTTTAAATTAATGAATTTAGGAGAACCTGTAAGAGTAAGAATTATATGCATTTTAAATATGTACCTGTGTTAGGTACCAAACTTGATTGATTTCTCTTAAAATTGACAAAAATAAATGTTTTTAATATCTAATATACGAGAAATTAAATTTTATAAAAAAAATGCAATAGGTGGCACGCGAACAGTTTCAAATCTGAATGTACCGGGACTGAATATTTCACGGGAGAGGGATAAGGGAAGGCGGGGAAGGTGGAGCGAGACCGCGTGAGGGGAAAAGGACATGGGAGGGGAAGACAATGCGGAACGGAAATGGGACGAATGGGAAATGACGCGCAGGGAGAAACAATTTCGTCGTTAGTGGCAATTTAGTCGTTATAGTGCAACGCATGCCGGGAACTCGCTAATGTATTACAAACATTTTTTTCAACTCACTTTTTTATCGTTTCGTGTAAAATTAATTAATAAAAAATACCCAAAGTTTTTTTTTTCAATTTACAGTCGGAAACTGGTTATGGATTAACTGAAACATGTGTTCATTTTTAAAGCCTTTGGCGGACCTCAGTATAGATTTATTTTTTCGCGTGAGATGGTCGTTAACGAAAATCCACTGATCAGCCTCAGTTATTCCGATGCTCTTGGTTGTGATTCCTTTTTTCTTCTTAATGGCTGCTATAAATTTGTCCTACTTGCGAGAGGTGAATTTGGCAATGATATTTCCCGGACGTCCGTCAGTCGGGTCTTGAGTACGATTACGCTTACTGACTCTGCTAACGTATTCAATGTCGCTTTGATGGAGAGGGCATCCAATAATTGTAGCGATAGTCGACATCATTGTGGACAGATTCTCGTTGGCGGTCTCAGGCATTCCATGTATTTCTATGTTGTTAGAGAGAAGCTCCTGGTCCCTTTCATTGTTTCCCCTCTCTAACATGAGTACTATTTGTTTCAGCTCAGAAACTTCCATTTCTAGCTTATCTACATACTTTAGCTAATTTTTCATTAATTACTTTCATTTTGCTTGAGAAATCTTCCATGACATTTTTTTTTTCATCTCATTTTTTCCAGTTGCAGAGACATTTTTTTGATCTCCACAGTTAAAAGTTATAATATTTATTTTGCTTGCGGCTACACATAGTTACAATACTGTAGGTAGCTTTTTTTTTGGGGGGAACAACTAATAACTTGCGATTTGGCACTTTTTACACTCTAAACAAGCACTCACTTTCGTGTTTAATTCACTTCAACTTATATTATGAGCTGGTATTGAAATATTGCGATAACAGTCACTGTTTTTATTAGCAAATGAAAGATTATTGATAAACGACAAACGTCAGATGTGTGTTATTGTTGGTGTTGTATGTTGAGTTGTATTGTTGGTGTTGTATGTTGAGTTGTATTGTTGGTGTTGTATGTTGGTGTTGTATGTTGAGTTGTATTTTTGGTGTTGTATGTTGAGTTGTATTGTTGGTGTTGTATATTGAGTTGTATTGTTGGTGTTGTATGTTGTAGATAACGTAATAGTAATCAAATGTGAGAGTTTGAAACAACCCACCATAATTTATAATTTTAAATAAATCTATAATTTTAAAGGGTGTTTTGAAATTTAGCCTTTTTTTAGGGACCCTGATAATGATTTAAGTAAAATGAGTAAAAATACATAATACAGGGTGTAACAACACGTATCTGATTTTTTCGATGAAAAAACAATAAAAATATATTTCCATAGTACATCGATGCTAGAGTTAAATGATCCTCTAAGAAACTGGGCGTACTATACAAGGCCTGCAGCTACTTCAATTCATCTGCTTACCCTGTTAAAAACACAGGTGCGCCCCGTGGTTGAATTTGGTAGCCACTTCTGGTCTGTAGACCTTAAATATTTTAAAAAACCCTCGAATCTCCGCAGAAACGGGGGGGCGTTTGTTAGATTCAACTATCTTAAGAAACGGATTGCAATCTTTGAAGCACAGGCATCGTGTGGGAATGCCATCATTGAAACTAGGGTTGTTGGTCCCCTCGGTAATGGTTGCCGACTATATTTTCTTCAAGTGCCATGTTCACTCCTTCTATTCATCAAAAATAACCTCCACACAGCATCTTGGGATCTCAATTTGGGAGGCGTGAATGGGTACCGCCGTCCCGGGAACCTTTATTGGATAACCATCATCTCTGCCATCGGTCACCCCAAGTGGTTCGCTACGTTTGGTGATTTAGCAAGGGTGCCCGGGTTCATGGGGTGAGGTTTGTCTGGGTCCTGGAGGCGGATGACCGGGATACACTGAACCTCAGATTCCTACCCACCCCTTAAACCCTTTTCCTTCCCATAACTCTCCTCTCCTCCCTTTCCTTAAAAAAACCCTCCACACAGCATCCCCAAAGATGACATAGGCCCTGAGGGAAATTATTTTCCTCCTCCTGTGTGGAGCTCATTAAAAAAAATTTTTTTTCACCGATACCATGTGTGAAGTTGAAGTTAAAACAAAAAAAAATCACACGTCTCAACTAAGTAGTTGGTATAGCCTAGAGAGGCATGTTGTAAACACTCCATCTCATCCCAGAAGCACGGTAACACACGAAATAGCGAGCGTTTCACGTGATTCCGTCGCAACGTGGGGGAGTGTAATCAGGGGCGAAATGTGATTGAAAAATATATTTTTTGTTTATCTAACAGCAAAATGACTTTTTTACTACAAATATGCTCAGGAATCGCAGGTTAAAATCCTTCGGGTACGTTATGTTACACTCTGTAGGTATAAACTTTTAAAATATTTTTTAAGCGTCAATTTCAGATTTACTCCTGATATTGTCTAACGTAAAGTTTTAAAGCTCTTAATTAATATATGTTATTCTTGAAGATAATATTTATCTAGACATTGCCCGCGCTGAAACGCAAATTATATCAAATTCCCTCGATAGAAAAAAATCGCAAAGTATGCTCCAAAAATTATTATAAACACGTTTGTTTCAGTTATTTTACAAGTTATATGTATGAAAAAAATCACAGTGTTTCTTTAAATGTATAAGTTTTACAGCGTTACAAACTTTGTATTCATAAAGATGTGCATTTTAACCATGATAGTAAGAGAGACACATTGATTTCTAGGAGACCTATATAAGTTTTTTCGAAAAACTAAACAAATTAGCCTGATTGTTGAGATGGAGAATATTGGCACTGTTTCTATTTTTATTTCTCTCTTTTTCTGTTACGTAATTTTTTTAACACTGATATTATGTGTAACCCATATTTTGTTTACTTTGTTTTATGTACCTGTATTTTCATTATTATAAAAAAGTGCGTAAATTGAAGTATTTTTTTAAAAATAAATATGGTTGGTTTATTATTAAATTAATAATGTATATATGATTTTAGATTTTCAAGGCCAAAAGTATTTTCCTTATTTGTGTTGGGGTGTTATGCCCTGTTGCGCTACCTCCTTCTTTAGCCAACGTTTCGGACAGCGTTACAGTGTCCATCATCAGGGCAGATGTGTAATTGTTAGTGGTGAAATGTGTGCTTATCTACTTAGAAGCGATACCGTGTTGCCAGCTTCACTCCACTACGAGCTGGTATTATAGTATACTTCAAAATGGTTTTCTGCGTTTAGCTTTGGTATAGACGTCAATTATCGGATACCGAGAACTATTGAGATTAACTCCGTCGTCTCTGTTAATATTAATTAATGGATTTTTGTAGATTTCAATTGCCTCTGTAATCAGGCGTGACCTATGAGTTTTGGGTCTTCCCGTTAATTAATTTAATTAATTAAGCACGAAAGTGTTCTGATATCCTTTTGGAGATCGCCCACTCCATCAGGCCTACATAAACCTTGTCAAATCCGAAACAGCAAAGTTTATACACTCCATCTGTTTCCAGAGGAAACTTAGTAATCGCAGACCTCAGTGTGTCTTGTATTTTTTTGTGGTTCCGGAGACAGTCTTGATGCTTTCTTTTCTTTAGCCTAGCAATTCTGTCAGTCACGTTGTGAACATAAGGCAGGAAGGTGGAGCCTTTTGACTCTTGTTCAGTTTTGTCGTGGTTTGGTGAAGATTTTGGAAATTTGTTATAAGTTATTTTATTATGAACGTGTATATTTGCAGATACAAAGTATGACATACTTTTTAAAATGGAAATAGTAAGTTATGGCTTATATAAAGCTTTCTTTACACCCTTTGTAACACTCAGCCACCTACTTCCCCTGGGTTCAGGTGTTTAGCCTCCGTGGCTTGGGTGATACTACTTTTCCATAAAGCCGAGTTCATTCTCTCTAATCCGGAGCAATATATCGGCGCAGACTTGGAAAATCGAATGGGAGGTTCCAGCGGGATTATTGGGGTGGCGAGGTGGGAATGAATAGAACCACGTAGAAAATAAATTGTTAAGAGGATTATTTCATATGTTTTGTAGATTTATTTTCAATATATAGGCACAGGCAATTTTCACAATTTTGTGTGCGTTCCGCTGTTCTGGATATTTATTAGATAACCAACAACTCTACCATACTCTAAGTGGTTCGCTTCGTTTGGTAACTTATCAGGTGTGTCTGGAATTATGGGAAGAGGTTTGTCCGGGTCTTGGCGGCGGATGCCCACCAACTAAGTAATCAGGGGAGACTGGTTTTATTTTATTTATTTATTTGAGACACAAACAGGGTATTTATTAAACATTTTTGTGGGTAATATATAATAAATTAAAATACAAATATAAATATTCCTAGATTAATGTGTCTGCAGCAATCACATTTGAATTTTTACAGAAGCAAGCACATGAAAAACAATGTAAGTATTATTTATACATAACATACAAAATTGAAAGACATTATAAATTATAAGTATACAATATTTATGAAGTATTTACTGAAATGTAATAAAACAAAAAAAAAAATTTTTTTTTAGGTGCACAAATCGTGGAGATATTTTTTGAAACATATTTTATTATTTACAAATTAGTTGAGGGACCATTTGACCTTTCCAGCAGGACTCTCTTGGAACATTGTTTTGCATGGCAGTGGGAAGGATGTATTCATACCTTCGTCACTCCTGGACCCACTGATCCCCGGATACCCACCCCTCCTGCATTTTTCCTTCTCTTTCTCTTACTAAAAAAACCTCCACACAGCATCCTCAAATATGAAACAGTCCGTGAGGGGAATTAATTTCCTCAGGGCCTCCTGTGTGTTTAGAATGTAAACTTATTTTACCCCTAAAAGACGCAGTAGATATCGTGAACGCACGACGAACGTGAACGAAAGAATTATTTACATAATTTAATTATTTTACATTTTAGAGTCCCAGCCACTCCCGTACGGATCCAATGAGACTATGGCATCCCTAATTGGGATATGTTGAGAGGCTGAAGGCAGTGAGGGAGGGATAGCTACGGGTAAGGGGAAGGTGGGGAAGTATCTGGATATTCAGATCTGGTCACCAAACACGGATAAAGCCATTTCAAGCAACGTTTCAATTCTGAATGGTGATCTTACACCAGGGCGACACTGATAGTATCTTCCACTCAGGAACGTACCGCAAATATACTATACATTATTTTAAATGAATTAATTGTAAAAAAAACACAAATTATTCGATGAGACGATGTATGAATGTGAGTGAGGCAAAGAGTGTGTGCCAAGACCGAGTTGTTTGGCGGTCCGTCCTCTCTGCCTAACGGCGTGATGGTTAGTTAGTTAGTTAGTTAAATTTAATTGCCCAGGCCGGGATTTGATCCCGCAACCTTCGAATTGCGAGCCTTACCACTCAACCACGGAGTCCGTCGAAGAAGCGAAGAAGGAAGACCCGGTTTGTTGGCAGCTTGAGATTGATATTTTTGCATGGATCAAGGGCTCATAATTTAACGGGTTATTTTTTATTATATACATAGGGTGTATTTTGTTTCACAATATTCTGACTTGGGAAGCTGTAAATTTGTAGAAGGAACTTCAGTCTAAGTTTGTCAACGGACAGGGATTTTCAATAACCTAGTTTAAGTTACTGTTTTGAAGTAAAACTTCTTTACGAACGCTTGACTTGGGGAGTAAGCTGGTGAATGCGTGACGAGAGCGTTACGAAAAGCGAGGCGAACGGTAGTTGAGAGGGAGATATAAGTTAGTGAAGATAGAAAGAGAGAGAGTTACGTTTCGTATTACTGTAGGGGCAAGAGAGAGGTGCGAGCACATATTTTCTTTCTCTCTTTCTCTCATAGCCAGTTACGTTTCGTATATCTAAGACACGGTGCTGGCCTAGTGTCTGTGTTCACGCTTTTATTGTTACATGTGGTTCTTTCGAAAATACCTATTGTGTGCCCTCTGCCATAATTAGATCACTTAAATTCACCTCGCCGCAAAGGACACGAGTCCTAAAAATCGCATCGCTTTTCAGAAGTCATAAACCGCAGTTTTTCGCAAGTAACATCGCCGCGCCGCATAATATCGCTCATTGATTACGCATTCAAACGTTTATACCCGTTCATTTCCCAATCATTCCTTTCCCAAAAATCTCTCCCAACTAACGCTTACCTTTCCCATTGAACACCAATATCAGTGGAAAGCAGAATGCAGTTCGGTAAGTGAGGTCAAATATAATAAAATAGATAAGAACCGAATACGCATGCAGTCCATGCAGCATTTGATCCCTCGATCTTGAGAGGGAACACTCGTTCCCCGCCGCAACAGTCTGTATCACACTGTAGGAGCAAGAGAGAGCAGTGCGCACGCACACTTTCTTTCTCTCTTTCTATCATATAGATGGAGCTAAAGAAGATTTACTTCAGTTGTGTGGTCTAAAGCACACTCGTTTTTTTATTTATTGAAATGTTGATACGATTACTCAGCACAAATCAATTAAAAGTTAAGTAACTCCTTTGTTGTAAACCGGCACAGGTATTAATTCGAACATTTTCATGTACGAAACTAATCAGAATAATTAATATTTTTCATTATTTATTTATTTGTTTATAATCAGAAACAAACACTCCGTAGTCCAATGGGTAAGACTCTTGACTCACAATCCGGAGGTCGCGGGTTCGAACCCAGCATGCGCAAATAAATTTTATTTGATTAATTTGTATTATTTCACAATTAATTCATTTAAAATAATATATAGTATATTTGCGGCACGTTCCAGAGTGGAAGATACTATCAGTATCGCCCTGGTGTAAGACCACCATTCAGAATTGAAACGTTGCTTGAAAATGGCTTTAGCCGTGTTTGGTGACCAGATCTGAATAGCCAGGTACTTCCCAACCTTCCTCTTCCCCACCTCCTTCCCATCCCCATTACCTTCAGCCTCACAACATACCCCAATTGGGTATGCCATAGTCGCACTGGCTCCAGACGGGAGCAGTTGAGATTCTTGTGCGGTATTCACTGTAAAAAAAAAAAAAAACAAAATTTTCAATTTGGAAGGCGGGAATGGGTACCGCCGCCCCGGGAACCTTTATTGGATAACCAACACCTCTGCCATAGGTCACCCCAAGTGGTTCGCTACGTTTGGTGATTTGGCAGGGGTGCCCGGGTTCATGGGGTAAGGTTTGTCTAGGTCTTGGAGGCGGATGACCAGGACATACTGAACCCCAGATTCCTACCCACCCCTTAAACCCTTTTCCTTCCCAGAACTCTCCTCTCCTTCCTTTCCTAAAAAAAAACCTCCACACAGCATCCCCAAGATGACATAGGCCCTGAGGGAAATTATTTTCCTCAGGGCCTCCTGTGTGGAGCTCATGAAAAAAAAAAAAAAAACAGTACAGTTAGTGGTGATTACAATTTCCAGTTATTAAATATATTTTATGGTGGGTACTTATGATTCATTGTAGTATCTTATTTATTTTACGTATATTACGTAATTACCGGGTGATGTGCGTAGTGTGTAGGTATGAATGTGTGTATGTGTGAGTATGTTTGTAGATGTGAGAACTGGTGATGTATGTAAGTATGCATGTATGTATGCGCGTTGAACTGTTTATATTATTGACAAGATGCTCTTTTTAAATTTAGACAGTGAATCTGAGAAAATGTCGATGTTAGAATTTAGACAAACATTATTATTGAACATGTGAAAAGCACGGTTAATTGGCGAATTAGTTACTGCATTTGTTTTGTAATTAAGCATGTGGAATAATTCTGTATGACGTGTACGTCTTAAGGGTATGTTAAAATTAATTAGAAAAAGAAGTTCTGAATATTCGATGTTAGATATAATTAAATTTTTTGTGTATAAATGTTAAATCTAGACATGGGCAAATATGAATGACTGAATTAAATGAATAAATTTAATCTTGTGACACACTCGATCTGATTCTCAATTTCAAAAGTAATTGATTCTTCATTCATTATTTTTGGCCTTGCATCCTACGATTTTTAACGGCACCATACATATTTATTTTCCATTTATTTTAATGTTAAATTATTTCAATGAATTATGTGTACCGTAAAGAATTCAAATATTATAATGAGTAGGTATTTAAATATTATTCTATGGGTAAAGTAAAGTGCCTTTCCCACTCCCGCACCGCCATTCATAAAAGCACGCGTAGATACATCATTGTAGTCCCCGGCACAAGTAAAATACGGCAGCGAGTCAGCCGATTCAATTCCCAGTTCTGATCAAAGCTATTCAGTATTGTCCCCGTGATTCCGAGGTCCCAAATGTCCCGGGTCTGCGTGCCTAGTCTGTCGCTATTGACAGACTGAGCACACGGACTGTAGTCCGAAGCGCTCCATTCGGGAATTAACATTAACATCTTTTTCAGTTGAGACAAAGACCAGTTCAAACGAGTCGATCTCAGAACCCGGGCTGTCCGAATTGCTAACTTTACTAGGTCCGGAGCTCGCGAGTCACTGCAGACACTTACTAGTCCAAAGTTACTAATTTATTCCCCAATGCTCGCCGCAAATCCGCCCGCGCGGTTAATTCATTCCTCGCCATTCATGCCGTCAATTTCATTACATAGTTGGTAATTTTTTGGTACGTACCAAATTCATTCGAATACAAGTAACTAACTACTTTTAGACGCAGACCTTGGGTAGATATAATATATGTGAATTTGCAGATATTATAAAGCCAATCGGCGGTGGTCAGCTATCGTAAAATACTCGTAAATAAATAAATGTTTGTGTACATTAAATCACGTGAAGTGGAACAATTTAAAGTTTATTAAATTAAATAAAATTAATAAAACTTTAGGATTGAACCACAAAAACTGTTTAATTTTTAGATTTAATTGTTAGCCTAATGTACTTAAATATATTTTTCTTGTCAAAAATTTGTTTTTTTTTTGTCAAAATAATATCTACACATTAAAATATTTCATTAACCCCGTCGACATAATTCACCTTAAGAAGAGTGCTTTGCGTAGTGAAAACTTCTTTAGCACCTTTGTGATTTGAAACTCGATGAAACGAAAAATAAAGACGCTAAAAAGATAAACACATGCACCGGTAGGATGTAGTCTGCGAGAGAATGAGATAGTATTATCGGCCTCCTCTTTGTGCGGTTTTTCGTAGCCTTCCAGTCTCCTCTTTAAGTTTGAAATGTGCATTCAAAGTTATTGTTTTTTTACATTAACTCCACACAGGAGGCCCTGAGGAAAATAATTTCCCTCAGGGCCTATGTCATCTGGGATGCTGTGTGGAGGGTCTTTTTGAGGAGAGGAAGGAATGAACATTATGGTCTTGAAGAGACCCGTGTTGTAGGAAGGAGGAAACACAGAGGCCTGCAAATCATTCTACAGCCGAGCTGATTAACACAAGAACGAGTCGAAGAAATAACCCGTTCTCATGTGACAAATGTCAAACGTGTACAAATGTTGGGCACACATGTTGAATTTGAAGGTATTTTTTTAAATTTGTGTTTTATGTTTTCTGTGCTATCAATATACAGTTTGTACTGCGGGTTCCAAATTGGTGAGGCATATTCCAGTGTACTTCTGACTAATGCAAAACATAAAATTACTATTGTCCGCGGGTTACTGAATACTTTACTGATACGAAGAACAAAACTAAGCATTATGATTTCATTAAGATCAACACGTCTCACAACAAGGTCGACAGAATAATATTACGAGTGTGTACGTATAGTAGTATAAACTACATAAAAAAAATAATAACATATATACCGTGAGAAATAATAAATACATAAATAAAGATATTTATATAAATGGAATAATAATTTTCAATCAATTTTATTGGTATAACTTGTTTTTAACTTTGGAAGGCTACAATCATCGATGTAATACATCATTGGGGACGAAGATTATACTAATAAATATGAACGAAACATGAACTAGAAACAATGGGAAAATACACATTAAAAAATCTAAAATAGTTAAATGTTGATTTAATCATAATGTGCAAGATTTAGAAAGGGATTCATTAATAATTTCGACATAATAGTACATGGAGGATAGACAGAGAAAATACCTTTGGTGAAAACTTGTTTGGTTCGAAAATGGATCGAGGAAAAATGAATTATCTACGTCCAGGAAGAAATGTTTCGATCAAAGAAATAGAATTTTATAGGTATGGTGAGTCGAGTTATGTCAAAACACCAACATATGACTAGTAGAATAAGATAAGAAGATATGTGAGTGTGAATAAGATGTGAATAATAAATCCACCGATGATTTGCTAGTTGATCACCGCTCTCGCTTCCATTGCATGGTGTTTAAAACCTAAAAAAGCCCCTTAAATATATTTTAATTGCTTGGCAAGTAAAAAATGTGTCCTGATTTTAATCTTTCTTGTCGTTTCGTCATTTGCAAATTAGTTAAATTTTATCTGTGAAAAAACGCATCGCAAAATTGCACGTCAAATGTCATAACTCCGGTTTTCAAAAGTCGGAGTCCTGTATTTATTTACAGGAAATTCCATATGACTTATTTTTAGTGTGATAGAACGTTCATTTAGCTAGAAAATATAATAATATTCAAGAATGTTTTCGTAGCTCTTCATTTGAGAAGAAAAAAATCTTTGAATTTACTTGGGACATATAAAACATAGATAAACACTTTCAGCCTTACTAAAAAACCCCGTGAAAATTTTATTAAATTGACAAACGGCCGCGGATGTGAAAACCTTACTAATTAAAAAAAAAATTCATGAAATGATATATACACTGCTTACACAGCCTGAGGGGGTAGTTTATCTGTTATATACGACTGTTGTATTTATAAATTCTGAACGAAGTTTGGAATTTTTCCAACGTATTTGAAATGTCTTGAATATTTCTTATTTTTTTTAATAAAATCATATACCTTTATAGAAACTAGATAAAATTGCCTTTTAGATTTTTGTATTTAAAATATACGACCGTATTTGAAAATTGCAGTATTTTAATGAAAAAAATTGAAAAAAAACAGTTGACTGTAAACATATTCTATTAAATGGTCGACAAATTTAGGAAAATTCCAAATTAAAAAAATACAGTCCTCTTATTTAATGAATTTGGAAGAAAACAGTCACTTCACTTTTTATCTCGTTCATACAATTAAAAAGGATAAAAAAAATAATAATAATTCCGAAAAAATAACTGAAAAAATCTGACATCTTGGATTCATTTTTACTCAATTAATACGTTGATTTCTCGAATTTATATTTATTTACATATGCATAAGGCTTTTACATTATTAAATAATATTACTTTCATTGAAGTTTTAATAAATTCACGCGAAAAAGTCATAAAAAAAATAACTTCTCAGAAATAACCTAAAACCTATCGTTAACGAAACTAAATCATCAACAAAACATTATTTAAATGAATAAAACTGAAAAAAAGTAACGCCAGCATTGCCAATTATGTTGAATTACACGAATATCATAGTGAATCATTTAAGCGCAAATTATCTTCAAAAACATAAAATTAACTGCGAGTACAATTCAACATTGTCAAACATTAAGTTTTACCGCGAAGCTGTAAAACAAGATGGCCGCGGCGCCTGCGCAGATCTATGTGAGATTCAAGGTGACCAACATAAAAATCATAAAACACGTGATATCGTTATTAGTAAAGATGTAAATATGGTGTTGCCCGCGCAAGCAACAAATATGCAGTTTAACTATCGTTAAAGCGTTTTGTTATTAGTAAGGCTGATAATCTGGTAGGATGGTTTAATTAACAACAATGTCATTTTGTAAAAAACAAGAAAGTCATTACAAAAATAGTGTCAGCCGGCGTCCGGCGGCGGGTGATTGACATTTTACCCTGACATTCCAAGGATTGCGAAAGTGCATAGGTACCAACACAGAGTTCTCCTCTCTATACCTACCCCTGCGAAAAATTGTGTGGTTAATTATTTATTTATTTATTTACGCCTTTTGGGCTTCAACATCGATCGTTTAACATAATAATAGTAGAAACAGAAACAATAATATACCAATTATTTTATATTGTTGTTTCTCTTCTTTTACATTAATAGAAGGGAAGCAGAAATTTTTGAAATAAATTTCGGTAAGGAATAAATGAAAAAAGCGGTGACCCGACAATTCGTCCTGCGACAATTCATCTGGCGACAGTTCATCCTGCGACAGTTCATCCGGCCGACAGTTCATCCTGCCGACAGTTTATCCTGCCGACAGTTCATTCCGCCGACAATTTATCCGGCGACAATTCATCCTGCCTGATCATTTAGAAGATTTTTATTAAGTAAGTATGCAAAGAGGATATACGGCCGTACAACCAAAATCGATATACTTATATCTGAAGGCATCTTGAGTGGAAATCCGCTGTAAAAATATTTTTACTAACAATAATTTCGACTCTCCGAAGAAGCATGCGTGAATAATAAAATACGACATACTTATACTTATAGGTTAGGTTAGGTTGAATTGTCAGGATGAATTGTCGCCGGATGAATTGTCGGCGGGATGAACTGTCGGCAGGATGAACTGTCGGCCGGATGAACTGTCGCAAGATGAACTGTCGCCGGATGAATTGTCGCAGGATGAACTGTCATGGAACCGAAAAAATCAAAGGCGGAACTGAATTTATTTCCAAGCCTATGTAGTCTTTGGATTGGGAAGTTAATGAAATAGTTAGTTTTCGATGGATATACAAAGAAGCTCTGGAAGCCTCATGTCGATTTCATACTCAGAATGTTATTAGTTTTGTTAAGTCCGGTGTGTCAATTAGGCCATTAACTAATACATTAACGAATAAGAGTACCGGATTGCTCTTGATTCTTCTACAAGATAAGTTAATTATATTAAGTATTTATATTTAAAAAATTTCATAATTAATTTGGTCAAAGGGTGTGGAGAGTTAAAAATTAAATTAAAAATCTATGTTTAACTCTCTCAATTTTTATTTGATGTGCTTTATTGAATGGGGACCAAATAGTGGGATTGTATTCTAAATTATTTCTTACTATGGTAGTGAAGGGAATTTTAAATTATTTACTGTTCTTAAATTAAATCCCAAACATTTCATAGTAACACTAATGTGTGGAACAAACGTTAATTTTTCATCCTTGATATGAGACATCCTTTTAACCCGTTTAATCACAGGAGACCATATTTGTCCCAACGCACATAGGTCTCACATAAGACGCCGTAACTCCCTTACCATCATAGTTAGAAATATGTTCTAATCGGTGTTACAAAGGAAAAACATCATGCTTTATATTACAATCTAAAAAATAGCCACTGAAAATTAAAATGTACACTTTTATGTACATAAAGTTTTGAATCGCAAATTGAAAAAAGAATTTGAAACTTCGGGAATTTTTTATAAATTATTTTTCATAGAGCGACAAAAAAGTGAGGTTACAATATGTGTTTGTTATACATTTGTCTAATAAAATATGTATGTGTTTTTTTTTTTATTTTTTATTATCAGTAACTTAAGTTAGAAAAAACATATGGTGAGCAATTTTGAAAACTTTTTTATGTTTGTATGCAAAAATTTTATAATTAAATTTTTTTTTTTCGAATTCTATAATTTGAAAGCGTATTTCATCACCTTTCTAAAACAGTTTTTGGTTCTTGAATGTGTTTAGAAATATTCCAAATATTTGCATTTTATTGTAAAGCGAAAATATTTTGACCATCCGAAAAAAATGCCAAATTTTTGAAGGGTTAAGAGAAATATTATTAATGAGACGTAATTGGATTTTTGTTTCCACAGAAAGATATAAATTGACAGTTACACCAATCCTGTAAGCAATATGTTATGATATCACAGTAAAATATACTAGACTATTAATCAATAAGTATCATTAACCATTCATGCGATCAAAACCAAAAAAAAATACACAAATTAATTTCGATAACCCCTTTTTGGCGGTTGCGTTTTCCCAAGCCAAGATCGAATTAAACCCGGACCAAACTCAACTGAAAACCAAACAAAACTTCCATAAAAATATGTATGCAGAAATAGATACTGTGCCTTAATATTATTTGAAAAGGTTTGTCTTTGAGCCTGTCCTTTGCTTTGCGAGATTTAAACAGAAATTCGTTGGAAAGAAACAACGAAGCAACGGTTTCGTACAACAGATTGTAGAATATTGTACTAATGGACCTTTAGTACTCTGGACAAATTTTAATCATTATCATTTATTTTTTTCGTTAAGTTATTTAACTTTACACGTGTCGAATATTCATACTAGAATTGTAAGAAAGTCAAAACATGTCGCATATGTATAGATATATATATATATAAAATCTAATTATGTTTTTTTCTATGTACTTATTTATATATTTGTATGTCCGCTATGCGTTACTAAACTATTCATCCGATTGCGATGAAACTTTGGGGATTTGATGTGCACATGCCCGCGATGGTTTCTGTATACAACACATGCTCTTGCATCATTAAATTATGCATTGCTAAACCGTTCATACGATTGCGATTAAAATTTGGGGATTTTTAGGGAGAAGTGGGAGGGGGAGCGGGAGGGTGGAGTGGGGAGGAGGGAGGGAGGAGGGGGTTGGTGTAGGGGGGTAGGGGTGGGGGAAGTGAAAGGGTGGTGGGAGGAGGGGGTTGGGGGAAGGGGGGGGGAGGGGAAATGGAAAATGAAGGAAGGAAGGGTGCGGAGGGGAGGGGGAAAAGGGGAACTCGGAAGGGTGCGGTTGTGAGGGGGGGGGGGGGGAGGGAAACTCGGGAGCGGGGAACTCAAGACACCATCTAGATGGCAATTAAATTGGGGTAGAATCCTGCAACCAAATATAGCAGCCAAAAATTTTCGTTAAGAAAATGAAGAAAATGCTGATTAGTCGAAGTATGTATGATACAGTTAAATAAGAAAATTAAGACAATGCTGATTAGTCGAAGTATGTATGATACAGTTAAATATGATCGAGGTGGATAGGGTCAGATTTTTTCGGTGGTTAGAACAAAGCCTCATCAAGGTTGAGGTCGTGGGTTTAATTTCTAGGTGCGACCTATTTTTTTTCTGATTTTACTGTTACTAGTTTTTCGTATGAGAGTAATTAATATTATTTTTTATATTTAAATGATATATTAAAGCCAATTTGTTTTGACTAATGAGAGAGCATCCTATCAAAACCAATCACAACACAGTAACACGATCATATTCTGTCTTGAAAAATCCACTTCCCAATGTTTTTTTGTGACTTCCACCTCAGGGGGCCCTGAGGAAAAATATCCCCCAAGGCTTATTTCATCTTTGGGGATCTACGCGGAGGTTATTCTCAGAGAAAGGAAAGAGAGGAAGTTCTGGGAATAAAAAAGGTATGAGGAGTGGATAGGAATTTGGGGTTAATGGGTATGAATACATCCCTCCCACAGCGGTATATGGCGGTGGTTTGACAGAGTCCGGCTGGAGAGGTCTAGGTTAGGTCTCCCTCAACCAGTCTTTCCTGGTCCGGCCCGCCATGCAGTAGATGGGCAAACGCATTCGTCGCCAAGATCCAGACAAACCTCACCCGGGCACCCATGCTAAGTGTTGGTTATCCAATAAATGGTTCCCGAGGCGGCGGAACCCGGCGGAATTATACTTTCTAAAACAATCAATCGTTTTATTTAACTCTTTCTTAGCCCGTATAATCATAGCTCACTTAGGTCTCATATAAATCATTATCTCCCTTACTGTCTTAGTGAGAAATATGATCTAAACGGTGTCAGAAAGAGAAAACTCCACGCTTTATATTTAAATTTTGAATTTTACCATAGAAAAATTAAATGTGCATCTCATTGAAACCAAAGCTTTCGATAGCAATTTGAGAAAAATATATAAAATTTCAAGAATTTTTTTTATTATTAAGTACTTTTTTATGAAACAACAATTTTTTTTTCTTATCACCGATTTTAGATAGAAAAAACGTGAAGTGAGCAATTTTTAAAAATGTCTGTCTGTAAATGGCTGTCGGGTCACCAGTTTGGTGAATATGTTGTTTATATGTTTTATCCAGATCTGGCAGCTTACAGAGCTTGCCCACGTCTGTAAGACTGGATGCGTGTTTAAATATGTGCGGAGGTGTTTAAATAATAACTCTTGATATTCACACGAGTCACAATGTATTTACAACAGAAATTTTATGTTACAATAATTTGTACAAGTTTAATATTATTCTTGCTTTGAGGTGAAGCAGGTAGAGAAGGCGAACACTAGAACCGGAATGGTTTTGCAAAACAAAATGCGTTGTCACGCATCTAGCGGGCGAGTGGTATCACTGTGCAAAATCTAACAAACATGATATTTTATGGCTGTTTGCTGCCTCGCTACACTTTTTTTATGTTTTTATTAAAAAATTTAGTTTAACTAAAATTACATGTTTATTTCTAGTAATAACATTTGAAAGCATTTTCTACCACCTTTCAAAAACTGCCAGTTCTTGGATACATTCTGAAATATTCCATTTGTTTGATTTTATTGCAAAGCTGAAAATTTCTGACCGAACATGCCCAAAACCTGGTGGGTTGAGTGATTTTAACCCATTGACAACATAGAGTGATTTAAAAAAGAGCAACGAGTCCACCCATTGTATTATGTATTCTTATTTATACTCAAAGGGATACGTAACACAGAATGAACAGAATTAAAGACGGAACGATAACCCACAAGAAATTAAAGCGAAGATTTCATCAAGCAGAATTTCGGGCCCTACGTTCTGTATTCTGTATACCTTTGTACCTTTACATTACAAAATTAATAATAAACATCTCGCGTTTGGAGTAAGACTAAACGCACCCTTATTGTTTCAATGAGGGGGGAACAGGGACGGACCCTAAGTGTTTATTTGAAAATTAGCGTTTTTTTGTCAATAACCTTTAAAAGTTATTATAAAAGAGTGTTATTCTAATAAAAAAATAACGTTCAATTTAAAATTAAATTGTAAAAACCAGTGATACAAATGCCAAGTCATAATGATGTACGAAAAACGTATATTTTTGTACAATAATATACATTACTAGCTGAACCCGGCATGCGTAGTAACTCCCTTAAATAAAGATATTGTTTCTCCCTGCATGTCCTTTCCAATTCGTCCCCGTTCCCCTTCCGCCTCCTGTTTCCCTCCAGCGTTCCCCCTCCACCTTCCTCCCCTCCCCCCCACCTTTTTTCCGTTTCCACCCGACCCGCGAACCCACCGCTCCCTATTTTCCCGCCTTTCCCTCTCCCTCGACCCCCCCCCCCTCCAGCGAATCTTCCCCCGTCATTCCTCTCCGCCCCTCCCGGATTCCTCTCCCTCTCCCGCCTACACGCCCTGCCGCTAAAATATATTAAATACACTCATTTTTCAAACAACTCGCTCGCCACTTATTGCAATTTTTTTATACAAATTTCATAACGACAGAGCTCACCAGTGTATATAGAAACACTCTTCTGCTACAGTGCAATGTTCTGTAAAAATGTTGAGTCAATCCATCGATTACTTTCGGATATTTGCAGACTCAAAGATATGGAACCTAATTGTTTACTGGATAGAGACACCCTAATCACCTAGTGGTATGAAATACATTTTCCGACCTTTTCTCATACCTACCAAATATACATTTAAAAAAATCATGAAAATCAGTCCAGCCTTTTCGTAGGAGTGCGACCACAAACACTGTGACCTGAGATTTTTATATATATAGATGTAGCATATTCCAAAACTGTATGTTTTTAATGTAGGTTTACGTATACGGAGTATTAAGAAACCTTCCTTGACTTACTTTAACTAGAGATTGCTTACATTGCTGACAATTTGGGAGGTGGGTATGGATACCGCCGCCCCCCGAACCATTTATCGGATAACCAACACCTCTGCCATTAGTCACTCTAAGTGGTTTGTTAAGTTTGGTAACTTAGATGGGGTTCCAGGATTCAAGGGGTATTTTCAGGCCTTGGCAGCGAATGCGTCTACCCTCTAGCTGCATTGGCAGGCTGGATCGGGAGAGGCTGGTTTAGGTAGACCCTTTTACTTTTCATCCTCTTCAGCGGGAGGGGTGGATTTATACGTCCGCAACTTCTGGTCACACTGACCCCTAGACTACATACGTACATGGAAACGTGAATGAGGAGGGGAGTTTTCCCTTCTGTATGGAAGAAAGGCGTGCTCAGAATCATACCTAAAGGGAACGACAAACATAAGACTGATGTAAAAACCTATCGTCCAATTATCCTTCTTCCAGTTTTAGGCAAAATTCTTGAAAAATTAATTCAGAATCGTCTCCGAACAACATTTAAACCAGCGTACGAACATCAATATGGATTCGTCCCTGGTATGTCCACGGAGCACGCCAATAAGACTGCGCTTGACTGGGTGAAGGTCTGCACAGAGAGGTACGTAATCGGTATCCTCTTAGATATTACTGGTGCTTTCGATCGTGCATGGTAGTAGATGATTTTGACTAAATTAAAAAATCATAATTTTCCAAGAATTTTTTTTTTAAATATTAACCGCCTTACTAAAAAAAAACCACAGCGCGACCGATTAACTGTGTTATTGCAATAACATAAATAGAGCTCGTATACACTAAAAGACGTTTTATTACCAATAACGTTTCTTTCGTGGTCACGCTGTTAAAACGCATTGAAGATGTGACAACGTTGTATATGGTTTTAATTTACTAGGAAACAATGTTGTTTTAATTTTTCTCCGCTAGGGGCATTATTGGTGCACCTGTGCATATCGGCCCGCGATGACAAAACAGTTCGGTGTGTTTATGGCGGGATATGGAAAATTTTGTTAGTTCCTAAATGTTGTGATTTTACTAAATAATTTCTATTGTAGTGACGAATTTACTCTTCTGTTCACATAATTGATATATTTACCATATTATTTGTGTGGTTTACATCAGTTTAATCAAGTTATTGTACAAACGCCGTACTTTCAAAGTTGAACTATCAGAATATTGTTTTTTATAGGTTACTTAAGATAAAATTTTCATTTTAAGATCTTTATTTTAAGAGAATTTGTTAAAAGTGATAATTTTTTATAATATTAAAATCTAATACATGTGTTCGTAAACGTATCAAAAAAATTAACGTCTTTAGAGATGCAAGAAATCTGTTTTAAATTTCGGTATTATTTCTAAGTTATTTTTTTGGCAATAAAAAAAACTTTGAAATTTTTTATTATTTTTTTATTGTATACACGATAAAAAAGTGAGGTGATAGTTTCCTTTCAAATTTATTACATAAAAGGACTGTGTTTTTTAAATTTTGATTTTATTTAAATTTCTCTACATTTTGGTCAAAAATGTTGTGGGAGGAAATTTTTTTCCATGTTTTTCCGAGTTTGAATCATGAAATATGGCAGTTTTTGAAAGCTAAAGTGTATTTCAAATACTCAAATCTAAAAGGTAATTTTATCTAGTTTTCATAAATGGTATTTGTTTTTACGACACCTTCAAAAATAAGAAATATATAGAACATTCAAAATACTATGGAAAAATTACAAATATCGTTCGGACATCAATGGTTAAAACAGAGATAAACTACCCTCTCAGGCCGTGGAAACCATGTGTATTTCTTTCAAAGAACAAATTTTTAATTAGTAATGTTTTCACATCCGCGGCCGTTTGTCAATTGAATAAAATTTTCACTGGGTTTTTTAGTAAGGCTGTAAGTGTTTAATTTAAAGATAGAAAAATTATTATTTCTTTTGGTGATTGCATCATTGAAAAAGATATGGACATGGGTTGTCCCCAGGGTTCTCCCGTTACACAGGACTTCTGGAATATTTTATTCGATGACTCCTCCAGGTTGAGGTTACCCTTACCTGAAGGCACTACTGCGATTGATTACACAGACGACAAATTTTATTTGGTCTCTAGTTAAATTTTATAATAGAAAGAAGTTGAAAATAAAGCTGAAGAAGGTTTGAATATGATTCTTAACTGGGGAAAGGAAAATAAGCTGACTTTTGCTTCCCATAAGACCGTGGGTCTTCTTTTTAAAGGCTCCCTCAGTAGAGGTAGAAACCCTTTCATAAAAATGGGAGATACCGCAATCCGTTTTGTTGAGAATACTAAATATTTAGGCGTTACATTAGACAGAACATCCTCGTTCTTGACTCACGTTAAAAGTAAGGCCCGGGCTCTCTTCTTAAAACTGAAAAGAATCTCAACTGCTGAATGGGGTTTACGTTTCCCTGCGCTCCGTCTATTATACAGATGCATATATGTGGCACAAGTTTCATATGGTGCCCGTGTACGAGAACATCGACTGGGTAATTCACTTATTCATTCAGCGCTTAAGAGGGGCCAGCGAATCCCATTACTGGCGCTTTCAGGAGCCTACAGAACAGTATCATTGGATTTTTTGCCAATTTTGGCTGGCATTTTGCCAATTGATTTAGAAATTAGGGAAATTTTAACAAAGAAGTGTCTGAAAAGAGGTAGACCTGTAAACCACCATGGTATTGAATTAATACCTGGTGGAGCAGTGCCTGTTCCTGAACTTCTAAAGATGATGAGGAAAAAAAACGCTGAGTGAATGGCAGATGAGATGGGATAGATCGAATATTGGAAGATGGACCTTCTCCTTCTTTCCACCAGTTAAAATCAGAATGGAAGGGGCACATCTTTTAATGGACCATTATATCACCCAATTGCTTTTTGGGCATGGGAAACTTAAAGGTAGACTTCATGAACATGCTCTATCATCCCATCCCAATTGCGCTTGTGGTGATACCGACCAAATAGCCGAGCATATTTCGTGGCACTGTGAGATTTTGACGGATACTCGAGACGAAATGATTGATGGTTTACAAAGTTATTACGAAACCTGCTTGGAATATAGATCTCGTCTCGAATAAGGTGAACTTTGAGTGCCTAAGGAAATTCAAGAAAGTCTGGGTTGAGAGATGCCCTGTTCTTAGAGTCGCTGACTAGCTGTAAAATAACTTAGGTACCGGGTGTATTTTGTTACTGAATTTTGCTACTGAACACTCTTCATGATTTCTTTACATTTACCGCTTGGATTTATTGATGATTATATATGTTGTGTTGCTATAATATGTTTTTAGTGTAGGTAATACTGTGTTACTGGTTGTAGGTATTATTAATTTAAATTTTTGATGACCGAGCGATAATTTATTGCAAAAAAATTTTAAAAATATATTTGGCAAGCAAGAATAAATCATAATTTACGGTATGAATGTTTAAAATGTTTCAAGATAATATAAATTATTGTAGCAGGGATAAATCGTCGCTGTGAAATCAAACCGGCATATCTGCAGAATGCATATTTTTCACCAGAGCGCTTTAAAGTTTTCGCTTGTGATATTTTCCATTTAACGTCCGTTTGGTTCACCTTAAAGCCAACTTACGCGTGAATAAAATTTAGACAAATACTGCTTATTGAAGTAGTAGTTGTAAATAAATCTAAAATTCCTTAAATTAAGAGAAATATGCAGATATGCCAGTATGACTTTAAAATCACTGTAATATTTGCTTTTGTGTCACAGTGGCTTCTTCTTTTGAAACCTGTTAGAAAAAAAAGATAATGTTGTCAATGAAAAAATAATTCATTTTTTACAATTTTTTTAAAAATAACAATCAACATAATATTGCGCTTCCTTTACTGGTAACGTCAGGGCGATACTGATAGTATCTTCCACTCTGGAACATGCCGCAAATATACTATATATTATTTTAAATGAATTAATTGTGAAATAACACAAATTAATCAAATAAAATTTATTTGCGCATGCCGGGTTCGAACCCGCGACCTCCGTATTGTGAGTCAAGAGTCTTACCCACTCGACTACGGAGGTCGAATGTCGGAGGTTGAATGACTTGAAAATAGCTCTGCACTGGCAGTAACTGATTCCTGCAAGGTTTGACTCCTTTCTTTCTTTTAGACTCTGTGAAGTTCAGCGATAGATTTTCCACCATCGGTATACTCCCGAGAACTTTGAGATCTGTAGTAATGACTAGGAAATCTGGGATTTTTTTCAGTGTGAACCTTTGCACTCTTCACAAGTTCTTTATCCAAGTTTCGATCTTTTTCATTTTTGCCTCTCATTTCCAAGCTTAGTACACCTGAGCTTTCGTCTGTTTTTTCAAAGGTTGTACGTATAGCTCTATCCGATAGGTCAAAAGTGTTTTTAAAAATATGTTTGCATACCCATATTTTTCCCCATATTTCGTTATCGGGTATGATTGATTAGAGCCCCTTTCCCTTTTATGATTCAATGTAATCCTCTGATACTTGGGAACAACTACCTGTGTGCTATCTTTTACGAATTCTCTTTGTCTTTAAAAGTCTCCCATTCCCCAAAATATTGCAAAAATCTCTTTCCGGCGCACTTGAGTTTACAGTTGTGGCGCAAGGAGGCTTCATGTTTCGTTTGTTCACTCTTCCTTGGGTTTTAGACTCGTATTCCTCACCGCAGTTTCGCATCTTCTTTGCTGAAGTTCTTCTATTAAATTTCCATCTTTTTAAGCTGTACGCTTTTTCCTTCAACAAACAACAATATTATAAGTAATTTGACGAAAAATATTGAAGCTATGTGGTAGTTAGTTTAAGTATCTACCTACAAGGGTCAATTTCAACGATACGTAAGAAAAAAATAAACCGGCATATCTTCAAAAACATCACATGAAACTTTGTTTTGATACAATTCAAACTGAATTATTAAAACGTATTTCTGTTTTAATTAACATTTTGCTTCATTTGCCGGGAGAAAATTTACCTGGAAACCGATATTTTGGCATATATGCCGGATTGTTTTAGTTAAGGCTGCTATAAACGCTTACGAGTATGTAAGTGCAAACCGGATTCTCTGCCAATAAGTATCTGCCAAAGATTAACTGGGTAATAATAAACATGTACTATTGTGAGATAATTCAGTTTTACTTACATGATGGAAATTTTTCCTCCTTAAAGGTTTTGAAGCGACTGGCCTATTGCGCAATAGATCTGTCTTCTAATAAACTAAATGGTTATTCCCGCGTAAATGCATACCGGCCCAACGTCATCTGATGGATTTTTATTCAACTATACGATATGCCGGTTCGACATAAAAATAGATCGAAAAAAAATAAATTTTTTCACACCAACAACTCAAAAGCTCAATTTTTGCACATATACCGGTTTGATTTCACAGCTACGAAATGATAAAAAATACTCACAGAGTTAATTTGACCGGGATTCTGCATTGTTTGAGGTTCATTTTATTTTAAATTCGTATTAATCACGATTGCAAATTAGATATTATTTCACGTAATTCATTTATTCACAGGGGTCACCAGTTATAGAGGGATTGTATTTTATGGAAGTCACCAGTTATAGGGTGATGTGTTATGTGTTTTAAAGTGTGTAAAGGGTGTTGTAAATCAAATAAATAAGATGTTGGTACATTACTTACAGTTTTATTAACAATTTACAACTTGTGCATAATTCCTCTATATTTTAATATTTTACAATAATAATGTAAAGGGCGAACAAACACGATATGCAAGTGAGTCTTGACTGGGAGTTTAAAACATAATGATCGGCAGGTTTTTAAAGCGGCGCAGAGAAAGTTCTTGTGACTTGAAAATGAATCCGATTGGCTGCTTGGGGACCAATCGAATAGCCAGCCGACTGCAATTCAGTGTCCTTTGTTCGACCTCCACAAATTCATTCGCCCGTCTTTACTGGACACACTGACCATCAAATTCCTACCCAACCCTCATTTTACTGTTTCCTTCCTAGAACTTCCCCCCTTTCCTTTTCCTAGAAAGACCCTCCACACTGCATCCCCAAAGATGACATAGAGCCTGAGGGAAATTTTTCCTTAGGACCGCCAGTGTGGAGCTAAATGAAAACAGGGTTTGCGGTAAAAGTGAAATCTTCAGAAAACTAAAGTAGACAAGAGTGGAAAGGCTACGAAGCACCGCACAAAGATGAGACCGATTAGTCTTTCTCATTCTTTCGCAGGCTAAATCCTTTAGATGTTCATATGTGTTTGTCTCTTTTTAGTGTCGCTATTTTTGGTGTCATCGAGTTTCAATCACAAAGGTGCTAAAGAGGTTTCCACTTCAAAAAAAATATATATATATATAATCCTACTAATATTATAAAGGCAAAAGTTTGTATGGATGTACGGATATATGTTTGTTACTCTTTCACGTAAAAATTACTAAAAGAATTTTAAAAATTCTTTCACTAGTAGAAAGCTACTTTTATTTGCGAGATTTATAGGCTATATATATTGGTAAGCTCTGGCGTTATGAATAATCTCTGGCGTTATGAAATTATTTATCATACGCTTTCTGTCCCTAACAAAATCCATTTTTCGCAAACGTCAAAAAAAAGGAAACCAATTGTCGCCTTGGAAACGATGTTTTTTTTTAATTAGGCAATTCACCCTAAAAAGAGTGCTTTGTTGGCGTCGTACTTAATAACTATCTCTAAAAATGAATCACCGAAATGCATCTACCCGAACGACTGCACCAAATTGGATAATTCTTTTTTTTTATTCGTTATTTTGTATAAAACTCCCGTTGAGTTGAGTTTGAAAACTGAATATATCGGGAATGAATGTGTAAGGGGGGAGTAGTAAAGGGGGGAGGTGGTGTTGGGCTGGTGTTGGTGGAGGGGGAAAGGGGAGGGGGAAGAGGGTGGAGTGAGGGGGTTAGGGGAGGGAGAGGGGGGAGGGAAGGAAGGGGAAAGGGGATGGATGGAGGAGGGTGTGGGGAGGGAGAGGGGGTGGGAGGAAGGAGGTTGATGGGGGAAGTGGTGTGGTGAGAGGGAATGTGGAGGGGTAGGGGGTGAGGGGAGGGGTGGGTGGAGGGATAGGGGGAGGGGGTTGAGGGGGGAGTGGAGTGGAGAGAGGGAAGGTGGAGGAGGTGGAGTAGGGTGGGAGAGGTGGGAGGGAAGGAAGTGGAAGGAGGAGGGGTGGAAGAAGAAGAAGGTGGGGTGAGGTGGAGTGGCGAGGGGTGGGTGGAGGGGGAGAGGGGGTGGGGGGTTGATGGGAGGAGTGGAGTGGGTGGAGGGGTGAGTGGAGGGGGAGGGGGGTTGATGGGGGAGTGGAGAGGGGGGAGGGAAGGTGTAGGAGGCGGAGTGGGATACCCCTAATACCATGCGAGCGAAGCCGCGGGAAAAAGCTAGTATATACATAAGAAGCAAGTATATAAGAAAAAGCTAGTATATACATATTGCATAAGAAAGATTCGCTCTAATGTAATCGCTTATAAATCATTGTTTTGTTTCATTTTTTTTATTTTTTACACATATTTAAAAAAAAAAACCTAAGGACATATATTTTTAAAATTTTATCTATTGTTGAAAATGGTATGAACTAATGATATAATGAATGAGAACATTTTGTCTGATCTCTTACACTTTGTTATTAATTCATATATTTTTATCACTTATTATCTGGATATCTGGAATAAACGAATTAAAAAAAAAAAAAAAATTATTTTCTCTGTTTATCATTTTATTTTTAAATTTTATTATTTTGCTTTTACTTAACTGTTTTGCATGACCGATATTTGCGTGTGTTATTTTTATTAAATTGTGAAATTATTAACCCCGATACAGGCGAACCCTAGTGGGGTTAATAATTACATGCTAAAAATATATGTACATAAATTGTGAAGAAGTAATAAATAAATAAATAAAATAAATACAAATATATTTTTGAATTCATTGAATAATTTTGCATCTTGGACAACAGCTGATCGGGATATTCCGACCAATCCGCCCCTAGTGATGGTTTATTTACGTCCCTTCCGTTTAAAATGGAATAATCAAGCCGACATTGTCCAGAAATATAAAGTTGTCTTTGTGCAATATCTCCGGATCAGCGGGCCTATTGTGTAACAATCATGTTCCGCGGAAAGTTTGGTGGCTCCCATGGGCGCGAGGAAATTGGCTGCGGGGCTACTAACAAAGGAAATGTCGAAGTTCGCAGTGGTTCACCGTTCAATTATTTTAACTCCAAACACCAGATGCCGATATGTTTTCTGACAATGCTTGGAAAGAGAGCATTTTTAAATGAGAAACGGTAGATGTTCTATTTTTGGCTGAGCGCAGCGAAGTCCTGTTTAAACTGTTTTGCAGATTGTCTGTCGTAAATTTGTTTGTGGGCATTTTCACCAAAGTTTTTTAGCACCGTTGTGACTTGAAACTCAATGAAACGCAAACTAGCGCAACTAAAAAGAGACAAACACATAAAACTATAGGATTTAGCCTACGAATGAATGAGATAGCAATAATATATTTATTTATTCCACGGTTAAAAATCCACGGTCCCACGCGAGTCTCTTTGGTCTAGTGGTGTAAAACGCCTGACGAATCTCAGCGGCCAGATATTCAGAGGACCAAGATCGAATCTACAGACCCAAAAATCTTCAAATCATTTCAATATGGACAGGAAAAAAATGTGACATTTAGCGACGAAAAAGAAAACACACATAATAATAATACGTAATATCCTCAACATAAACGATATTAAAAAAGTATACTATGCTTTGTGTCAATCACAAATAGAGTACGGTATAACTGGATGGGGGTCTGCCTTGTGCACTCACACAGAGCGACTCAATATAGCCCAAAAAGGAGTACTAAAGACAATACTGAAAGTTCCGCTTAGAACTCCGACGGAAGAAATATTTAATAACTTTCAAGTCTTCAATGTACAGAAACTTTATTCAAAAAATATTTTATTTAAACTGAAAAAAAACATATATGTATACTCCACTGCCCAACATAAATACTCAACCAGGGCAGTAAGCAATAACATCCTGGTTACTCCCAGTTTGAACACATCTTTTGGACAGAGAAATAATAAATTCCATGCTATTAAATTATACAATGCTCTACCAGATCAAATCAAAAATATAAAGGAAATGAATATATTTAAAACAAAAGTAAAAACATGGCTGAGAGATCAAAGTGATAATAAAATTACAAACATCATGAAGACGATATAAAGACAATCCATAACCAAATACAAATATTTTAAAAAACTACAGGCCACCTCAGAACAGGAAATCCTAGTGAGGAGGTCTGTGAAAAAAAAAGAATCTATACTTATACTATATATTATACATACATGTACAAACCTTGCTATTGAAACTAATAATAAATAAATAAATAAATAGGACGACCAAATGTATAGGAAAAAGAGCACTGGAATTCGACTACAAAAATGTGAAAAAATTATCCTTCAAATTGATCTAAAAATGTGATTCGTAGTCTCCGCATTCTTGTCTACTTTATTTTTCGGAAGGTTGCACGTTTACCGCGTGTAAATAGCACACTCTGATTTTTTTTAAATATTTGATGCATTCGATTTCGTGGTGAGCGGTCAACAATATGCAACTTCATCACTCTTTTGAAAAGTCGTTAAAAGTTATTAATAAAAATAAACTTGGTTAAATAGGTTACGTTGGGTTAGGTCATGGACAATTTTTAATATTTTTTTTTCATCTCTTTTAATGACTTTTCTAGATATTGAAAAGCCACTTTGTTTAGTTGTCATGAAACTCAATTTCGTTACATTTAGGAATCAACGTTTTTTTTCTAAGGTTTCACAAGTGCCAGATTACTAGAAGACAAGATTTTTTGATTGACAACTTCTTTAGCACCATTGTGATTTGAAACTCGATGAAATGAAAACTAGCGACACTAAAAAGAGACAAATACATACATCTACAGGATTTAGTCTGTGAGAGAATGAGATAGTATAATCGGTCTCCTCTTTGTGTGGTGCTTTGTAGCCTTCCTATTCTTGTCTACCTTAGTTTTCTGAAGAGGTGATTTTTCACGAAAACGGCGCTATATAACTATGCTAAATATTATTATTATTAAATATTATTACCGCGTGTGAATAGGCCACTTGCATGGATTTCATAACGACTACGAAAATGTTAGAAATTTTTTAAAGAAATGTACTTTTTTTTTTAAATAAATAAATCCATTATTTGGGCTCGTGACGTCACTACATTAAAATGTCCCGTCTCCGAAAATGTTTCAATTAATTTTGTGAAATTCCACATTGTTTTTTTTTTTTTTTTATATGGCAACACTTTGATTTTAGACGAATTTTTGAATTTGACATTTAACGTTCACTAGATTTATTGTTTGTTCTCTGCGAATTTATCATTTGGTTTGACTTTTTGACAGATGTTATGAAGAGAACCACTTACATTTTATGCTGTCGATACGTGTTTTAGAGGTATAATGGTAATGGTCTTGATTTTAACAAAATCAAATTTTATGATATTCTTATTTTAATTATAATTTACATGTACAAGTATATTACATTGGATTTAGTAATATAGACGTTGAACATTAGAATGATTTATGATCAATAAGATGGATCAAGGAAATAAATATTTATGAGATGTAATGTTCTTGATATCCCTCGTTATTTTCCTGTGCCATTCGCGTGGAAAACGTTTTTTTTTAATGATTTTCGGCTATGTAATTATCGTTTTTTCGCACCCATAAAATTATGTCCCGTCTTTCCGGTTTATAAAAAATAGTCAGATTTTCGGATTTTAATTTTCAAAAAATCGCCAGGGTTTCAAAAATATGGTTAAAAAAAATGGAATGTCTTGAAATATTTGACTAAAACGAATTTTTTTTTAAATGTAATACAAATGAAAAGACGACCTCCGTAGACCAGTGGGTTAGACTCTTGACTCACAATCCGGAGGTCGCGGGTTCGAACCCGGCATGCGCAAATAAATTTTATTTGATTAATTTGTGTTTTCACAATTAATTCATTTAAAATAATATATAGTATATTTGCGGCATGTTCCAGAGTGGAAGATACTATCAGTATCGCCCTTGTGTAAGACCACCATTCAGAATTGAAACGTTGCTTGAAAATGGCTTAAGCCGTGTTTAGTGACCAGATCTGAATAGCCAGGTACTTCCCAACCTTCCTCTTCCCCACCTCCTTCCCCTCCCCACTACCTTCAGCCTCACAACATACCCCAATTGGGGATGCCATAGTCTCACTGGCTCCAGACGGGAGCAGTTGAGATTCTTGTGCGAAAAAAAAAAAAAAATGGCTTATTGCGCAATCTGATTTTTTTGTTCAGTGCAGAAATTCCGGTTCTAACTACCATAATACGTACTCTTCATTGACAAGAATACTAATTAGGGGTAAAAATGTGAATTTTCCAGTGAATATCTTCAATTTATCACTTAAAAAAATCAAAATGTTGTTGCTGGGGAAGTTCAAGTTTAAAAATATTCCTGATGTTCTCTCCCTCTCTTAAATACTTTTTTTTCTCTTTTTTTATTTACCATATAATTTTTCTCTGTACTGTAGTTTAGTTTATTAAATTATCCAATTAAATTTTATAAATCACATACAAAAAATAACCAACAGAGGCATGAAGACACTAGGATTTATAATCAGAACCACCAAAGACTTTGATTCGTTAGAAGTTATAAAAATTGTATATTTGTGACTAGTACGCAGCTTGCTGAAATACAATTCCATAGTTTGGCCCCCATATTATCAAATACATATAAAAAATATTGAACGAGTGCAGCACAAATTTTTACGATTTATTAACTTGAAGTTACATATACCTATTCAACACATTAACTATACATTCTTACTAAATACACTTAAATTGCATTGTCTAGAAAACAGAAGAAAAATATTAATTTAAATTTTTTAAACTTTATGAGTGAAATCTCAAATTAATATTCAATTAAATGAAAACAATATTAGCGAAACTCGAAAAATCGAAAATCTGGAGACAGAAAAATCACAAAAAGATTTTGGCTCCGCTTTGTCCCAGTTTAAAAAATTAAAATAAATATTCATCCTAGACTTGCAGAAAAAGTCAATAAATATCGCGTATTAAAAATAAAATTGATAAAAAATTTATCCAGACACTATCTAGATTGCATTTAGTTCGAGTTGAATCTTGCAATCATATATAAAGATAGCAGCCAATAATATGTGCGTTAAGAAAAATGAAGATAATGTTGGTAGTTCTTAGTCGAGGTATGATACAGTTAAAAAGTGACCGAATTTGATATGGGTTCCGTAGCTCAATCGGTAGAGCTCTTGCCATGTAAGCAAAGGGTCCTGGGTTTGTGTCCCAGCGGAGCCAATATGTTTTTCTGATTTTTCTGTAACCAGATTTCCGATTGAGTTTCGCTAATATTGTCTTCATTTCATTAATAAAAAGAAAAGAAGAAGAATAATTGACCTCACTTTTTTGTTTCAAATTATTCACTCCGAATTAGACTGTTGTGAACTCCTGCATCTCATTGACTATAAGGTACCAACTCGAGCGACAAGGCAAAACATAGTATTCGGCAACATTAATTCTGGAACCAACTACCTCATACATGCACCTATTCCACGATTTCATACACTTGAAAAACAAATTCACCTCAAGTATCGATCTATGTTACCATTATTTAAGAAACACTTGAATGATATTTTTATGTAGTATATCTTCATATTTAGGGAGAATCACATAGCACATTGCATATATTTGTGTATTTTTATATTTATCTACAATTTAAAAACCTGCTGCCGTTTTCTTTTTTATGTACTGTGACATTTGATTTGAGTTGTCAAGAATTATATTCATGTAAATTTTGTAAATACACAATGTATACTATTTTATGCCATCTGCAACTTTAAAAACTTTCTCTTGTATTGTAATGCATTATTTTCACTAAAATGTATCTTTATACTTTCCATTCACGTGATGTTTACTTTTTCAAGTTCATCTTTTTTATGTATAACTTTGTCTCTGTATTATAAACGTATATGTAAAAGCCCATCGGTGCGTTGAAATATTAATAAATAAATTAATAAAATAAAAAATATCTATGTCCTGATGAAGGTTAAGTTCAAACAAAAATAAAGAGGTTTTAAATAAATATCGTTTTTCATTATTTATTTATTTTTATTTTATTTATTTTATTTATTTATTTATTTACATATGCATATATATTACAATACATTACAATATGATACTTTGTCTGTCCAACTGGGCAGAATACCCGTTTCAGGACAGCCAAATTGTATATTTAGTTCATAATATTCTTAACAAAGGAATGGTTTCGTTCAAGATATCACGGGAATTTGCTTCTGTCAAGACAACTTTTGAGAAAATTAAGAATTGTATATAATTAATGGATGGTTTCTTTAAGTCTTTAAAAGAATCGCAAAGATGTGATTTTTTTCAAGGTCAATTTGGAGTTTTGGATTTGTTTTCTTTAGTGAGATCACAAGTAGGAGATTCTTTCCAGGCCATTTAAGAGAACATTTACAATTGCATAGTCAGAATTTACACATTTATAAAGCAATATTTGACATATGAATTCCCAATGTATTTATAACTATTTGATTTTAATAAAGTACTATAATTTTTAGAATTTCTTAAATAGTAGAAATTACACAATTATAATCCAACTATATGACAAATGATTTTTTGAGCTCGTTTTGGAGAACATTAATTTATTTAGTTGTTTATTTATTTCTTTTATTTTACGCCCAGATGGCGTTTATATAAATAATAAGGCAGTACCTCCATCTTTTACATGAGAAAACAAATAGTTTTGATAAAGTTACGATGGGAATAAAAAGTATATAAATTAAATAAAAATATAGGCAACAAAATTTAGTACAGTGAGATATATAATATTAATATGTTACGATTAAAAAAATACGTACATAATATAAAAATCCAAACAGCAAATTCAAAATTAGCAAATTAATAAATTTGCATGTTAAAAATATACAGCTTTCCAATATTTTATATTATACGTAACTATAAAAATTAAAATAAAAAATTGTGGGACATTCCAAAAACACAATGTACAATTTGGGAAAAATACCTTTCGTTCCGTTTCCATTTCAAGATGGTGGCCGTTTTAATGGTTCAGTAAAGATACTTTTTCAAATGTGAAATTAGTATTTATTAGAAAAAAGAAACATCGTTGAGATAGGGACGTTTCTTCGGACAAAATATATAATTCCTTTTTATTTCAATTGTTTCTGGCTATAACCCCCCCAAGGGTGTTCTAGGTCATCATTTAAACCATAAAATTGTGGAAAAGATAGGTGAATTTACGTTTTAATTTTTATTGAGTTGGAAAAATTTAAAAATTATATGAAAGATTGGAGTCGAGTTAGAAGAGATGAGATGTTGAAAGGAGGTGGAGCAATTTTGTCGTGAATTCTTTGTACGTTACGTTTCCATTTCAAGATGGTAACCGATTTAATGGTTCAGTAAAGTTTATTTTTCAAAATTAGAAACATACTTCTTTTTATGCGTGGACTGATTGGTCTGATTTTATGATTTTAGTAAACCATCACAACAGTAAAATGATATAAATGCTGAACACGTAGCACGACTAACATCATCTCTTCTTTTTAAGTCGTTCCCGCATTGCTGAGGATCGTGACCTCCACTCCAATTGTCCTCTTTATCCAAACTCCTCTACCTGATCAATGACCAATGACCAGTAACCAATCCAACGCATCGGTTATTTTTCTCTGCTGATTTTGCCTTCCATATTGCAATGACAACGAGTAAATCGTATTTAATAATTATTTTTGATTGCCACAAGTTGTTTTATTTTGTGCAATGCCACTCAAAGAAGGAAAGTGTTAGTGTTACGAGTAAATCTGGTTATAGAAGTGCTTTTGGATTCATAATATTTTTTGTATTTCCGTCTGGTGCCTACACGTATAGATCAAAAGGTTTTCCGACGCGTGAGCAGGCCTCATACAGCAGTACGTATGAGAAGCATGGATTTTACAAATGTATCCCCTGCTATCCCCAACCGCTACATATGTGCATTGTGCGATCCCTCCTTAGGCTCCTCCCCCGTCCCTCACCTACATCACTCCTGCCCTGCGTGACGTTTTCCATGCGTCCCCGTTCTACATCCGCTTTCCGCCTTCTTCCTCCCACGTCCCCTCGGTTCAGCGTTTCATCGAAATCGGTTGAATGAAATAATAAATAATTTCCTAACGCCAGAGCTCACCCATATATGAATATAAATCTTTGCGGGCGTACGCTCAACAAATCACAAAAGTTTCATCGCAATCGGATGAATGGTATAGGAACACATATGGGACAAACAAAGACACATTCATTTTTACGTACACAAATTATTGTGACAGCTTTTTCAGGTTGAATCAGGTTATCAATCTTCTTCTTCTATCTATATCTATATCTTTTATTTTTTTTTATTTTTTTATTTATTTATTTATTATAGATACAAAAGTACAAATTACAATTAGGAAGCTTTGCCTGTCCAACTAGGAAAGTTTCCCGTTCCAGGATAGGCAAATTGACATGTTTAGTTCATATTATACCTTAAATGTACATAAATTACATAACAAAAAACAAAACCAAAAAAAAATAAAAAACAGAAAAATTCATTTTTTTCTGAAGCT
Source organism: Limnephilus rhombicus (assembly GCA_929108145.2). NCBI lineage: Eukaryota > Metazoa > Arthropoda > Insecta > Trichoptera > Limnephilidae > Limnephilus > Limnephilus rhombicus. The sequence continues at coordinate 52,460,514 of OV815274.1, forward strand.
AAGGTGTGTAATAAATAAAATGTATATAAAATATATAAATATAAGTACACATACATTTTTTTGTGACAAAGTAGAAAAGGTAATCTGGTAGCATATATTATAATCGGATTTACCGAATTAACCTGGTAACATGTATAATACATTCAGATTTACAAGATGGAAGAATTACAAGAACAAGATGGAGGAATTACAAAAGATTTACAACATAAAGAAATGAAATTATGTTAAGCTATGTGTTTAGGAGTTTGAACTTTTAATACATAGTACACTTATAGGAGAAACCTATATAGAATATCTATATATATATATATATCTTTACCTATATCTATATATATATAAATATATATATATACATAAAAAATTATATATCTATATATATATCTATATCCATATCTATATCCATATCTATATATAAAAATCTAAAAATATTTGTTTGTTCGCTATGGGCTGCTAAACCATTCATCTGATTACGATGAAACTTTGGGGATTTGATATGTGCATGTCCGCGACGGTTTCTGTATAAAATAGTGAGCTCTGGCATCATGAAATTACGCGTTGCTTAACCGTTCATCCGATTGCGATGAAACTTTGGGGATTTGATGTGTGCATGCCCGCGATGGTTTTTGTATACAAAAGTAAGCTCTGGCATCATGAAATTATGCATTGCTAAAACGTTCATCCGATTGCGATGAAACTTTGGAGAGTTGTTGTGAGCACGTCAACAAAGGTTTCTATATATATATATATATATATATATATATACTGTTGAGCTCTGACTCTATGTAATTTGCATTAAAAAAATTGCAATAGGTAACACGCGAGCTGTTTTAAAATTGAATGTACAGGGACTGAATGTGTGGGGGAAATCGGGAGGAGGGTTCGTGGGACGGGGGAAGCGGGAGAGGGGAGTGTGGAGAGGGAAAGCGGAGAAGGCAGAGTGGGAACGCGTGAGGGGAAGAAGAATGGGACGAAAGGAAAGGACACGCAGGGAGAAACAATATCTTTATTAAGTGGCATTGCAACGCATGACGGGAACTACAAACCCAGAAACTAGCATATTTTGATTTTTATACTCGTATATGTAGATTTCCCCCTAAAACCATGCGAGCGATGCCGCGGGTAAAAGCTAGTCAGACTATTGTTGAGCCATATTGAGTAGACTTATTTATATGACTTTCTTTACACCTGCCCTGTTTTTATTTTTAAGATGTTTAATAAATTATTACAATTTCAGGTAAAAATCGATTTTTATTTATTTTTTTTTTTTTTTTTATTTCATACAATTTTTGAAAATACACTTTTATGTTTTTTTTCTTGATTACCATACTAGGCTAATGCCTGTGTTAAGGTAATCATACATGATATAAGTTATACAGTGTATGAATTAGAACAAAATATAGGTTTGAAATAGAAATTATAAGATATTAGAAACAAGAGAAAGAAAAAAGATAAAAATATTTAAGGTAAAATATAACAAGATATATGTATACGTATGCACATACAAATACATATGCACATACATACACAAATACATATAAATACATACAAACACACATATATACATATATATATATATAAATATATAAAGGATTATAAAAAAGAAAATTTTTTAAAGAAGTTAAAAATAAAATACTATATAAAATATATGTAAAAAATAAAATACTGAAATATAAACTTATAACTATATAAAATACTAAAATATAACTATATAAAATACTAAGAAGTAAGATTTAAATATGTTAATCTATAATTTTTTTTTTTTTTTGAGAGCTAAAATTTTTACTGGAGGTTTGTCAATGTAGGTAATTAATCGTCTAGAAGAGTATATATTTAGGTTAGATTAGATTTCAGTGAAGTCAGGTTGGAAAAAGATGTGAAGTATGATATTTTATTTAGTTAATTTAATTATTTTCTTTTCTTTTAAAATGGTTAGGAAGTCATATATTCTTTAAAAAAATCTCGTCCCCTTTCGAATATCCAATTTTGAACACGAATAGTAAAAAGAGGTATGGTAATATTTGATTTTATATCGGTGCTCAATGCATTGTATATTTTGGGGGCAATGAACCAAAATTGTCGGTGAGCGAATGTGGTTCTAGTTTTTGGGACCACGCATCCCAGATTTGATGAAAAGCGGGTTTTGGCTTGATGTTGTGGAGCCACCAGTAGGTTATTTTTACGTATGTAGGATAGGCTTTTCTTAGTGAATAGTTGGCGAATATCTAAGACCTTAAATTTAGTAAATAGCACATTAGAGGGGTGGGTAGGTTGGCATTTAAATATGATTCTCAGTATTAGTTTTTGAACTGTAATTATTGGATTAATGACGGATTCTGTGCAACCACCCCATCCCAAAATACCGTATGTTGCAATGGATTGAAAAAGGGAAAAATATACGCTTCTAAGGGTTTTTAGGTCTAAGATGGATCTAAGAGAGCAGAATATATGGCAGAGCTTACGGAGTCTTTTTACTGTGCCACTTATGTGTGCTTCCCAACGTAATTGGTCATCTATGATTATGCCCAGATATTTAACTTCCTTAGATGATTTAAGGGTAGGACACGTGCAATTTGTAATAGGTGGGGTTCCGGGTGGGTGTGGGTGCATGTTTAGTGAACACGAGTGAATTATTGGTTTAGGGCAGTTGTTGGGAAAATTATGTTTGCGTATGGAAAACGTCATATATTGTGTTTTGTCAATATTGAGTGTAAGGAGATTTGTGTCAAGCCAATGCCTCACTTTTATTAGGCCATTATTAGTTTTGTTTATAACTGCTTGCCATGTTTCATCTTCGAATATTAAGACTGTATCATCAGCAAATGATAATATCTTTCCTCCAATATCCATGGTACATAGTGTGTTGATGTATAAAAGAAATAGGATTGGTCCTAGTACACTGCCTTGCGGTACACCGTAAGACATGGGTAATTTTTTGCTTTTATTTATTTTGTCAGAGTGGATAAGAGTTTGTTGAGTTCGGTTTGTTAGGTAGTTTTCGAACCATGTGTAGGGTATCCCAGTTATTCCGATCTGTTGAAGTTTTTTAAGCAGTAAGGGATGAGAGACCGTATCAAATGCTTTTGAGAGTTCGAGGAAAACAGCAAGCGGTTTTCGACCAAGGTCGAGATTAAAGGAAACTATTTTTGTGAGGGCGGCTATTGCATCTGAGGTACTCCTACCTTTGCGGAAACCATATTGGTTGTCCGATAATATTTTGTTATCTTCAAAGAACTTGTAGAGTCTATTCTTCACCGCTTTTTCTATGATTTTAGATATTGTGCTAAGTAAAGATATCGGTCGATAGTTATTTACAGACAGTTTGTCTCCTGATTTGAATATTGGGATTATTGTGGCCTGTTTTAAGGAGTTAGGAAATACACCAGTTTTAAAGCTTAGATTGATTATATGTTTCAGAGGTGAGGCTATATATTTTTGGATATGTTTGATGATTTTTGTTGAAATGTTATCTATACCTACAGAGTTACTGTTTTTAAGGGATGAGATTAGTTCTAAAATTTCTGCGTCAGTAGTGGGAGTGAAGTGGAAAGGGTTATAGCTAAGATTAGTGAGGGGTATATTGTTTGCAAGATCTTTGTCTGAGACGTTGTGTCTGTCTAAAATATTTTTTGCTAAGTTAGATCCAATATTGGAGAAAAATTGATTGAAATGGTCGGAAATTTTTTCGGGGTCGGAATTGACATGTAATATTTGGTCTTCGATGTTAATCTTAACAATGGGTGTATTGGTTTTATTAATATTGGCTATATCTTTAACGATATTCCAATTTTTTTTATTATCACCGGAAGCTTCACTGATTTCTTTATGGTAGTAATCTCTTTTAACACTCAATTATTTTTTTGCAGTTATTTCTATAACGTTTGTAGAATAAGAGAGATGCATAATCGTGGGGATTTTTTCTACAGAAGTTATGAATCTTATCGCGCTTTCTGATACAGTAGAGAATTCCTGCAGTGATCCATGGTTTGAGTTTTGTGTCAGATCGTTTTTTTTTACTTTTTGTGTATGATGTAGCATCGGTTAAGTGGTTACGTAAGGTATTTATAAATAATTCACATGCAGAGGTGACGTCAGTACAAGAATAGATAAGTTCCCAGTTTTCTTTAGAGACACTGTTTAGGAGAGTTTCATATGAGATCTTTTCTTGGGGAGAAGTATTTTGTGGTGATTTGTGATTTTTATGCGAGAGAGAAGTGATGATTGAATAGTGATCTGTAACAGTTGATTGATAGACAATGGATTTGGTGTCTAGTTCACTCTTAACAAATACATGATCTATACAACTACTAGTGTTTGAATCTGATTCTCTAGTTGGTGCTGTAACAGCTGGAAAATATCCTAATAAAGTTAGTGCGTTTAGATAATCATTTGCTTGAGGGTGCATTATATTAATTATATTTATGTTAAGATCACCAATTATAAAGGTGTTTTGGCAGTGTTCAATGTTTGATAAAATTTCATGCAGTGAATGTATGAATGGGGTTATATTATGTGTATTCGGAGATCTGTATATTGTAAGAAGTGTTATATGATTATCAAGTTGAATTTGTAGAAAGTTTGCAGATTTAATTTTGATCTCTTTTACTGAGTGTGAGATGTGATTTTTAATGTATACAATGACTCCATCGTTCTGAGTTTGGTTGTGTAGAGTATTATAGTGATTGTAGTTTCTTATCGTTTTAGGGATGAAATTTTCTTGAATCCAGCATTCACTCAAGACAATTATATCAAAATCTAAGACAAGGTCAGTGAGGAGAATTAGGAGTTCATCGAAATTTTTGTTTATACTTCTTATGTTCATAGAGAATATCGAAAGGGTTGAATTAAATAATAGTAGGCGTACTACTTCGGAATCATTGGTAGATATACATGGGATTGGTGTTGTGTTATCTATTAAATCTGCTATGTCTTCCATTTTCTGGTTTTTTGTTTCGCATAAATTATTAACAACCAAGTTGTAGTGACATAAGTACGTTTATGAGATAAAGATTTAGTTGATATAAGACAAGGTCAGTGAGGAGAATTAGGAGTTCATCAAAATTTTTGTTTATACTTCTTATGTTCATAGAGAATATCGAAAGGGTTGAATTAAATAATAGTAGGCGTACTACTTCGGAATCATTGGTAGATATACATGGGATTGGTGTTGTGTTATCTATTAAATCTGCTATGTCTTCCATTTTCTGGTTTTTTGTTTCGCATAAATTATTAACAACCAAGTTGTAGTGACATTAGTACGTTTATGAGATAAAGATTTAGTTGATATAAATATATAACATATGCATAAATATATAAACTGTAAATATAGTTGTTGTGAGTATATAATATAAGCACATAATGAATATATGACATAAGCATATAGTGTTAGCTTTGTGAAATAAGAATTTCGTTGTTGTGAATTTATAATATAAGCATATATAGTACATGTAATACAAACATAGATATATAAGGTATACAAATAGTTGTTGCGAAAATATAGTATAAGCGTATAGATAATATATAATACGAGCGTATATAGAATATAAAATATGAGCATGTAAAAAATAAACTGTAAATAAAACATAAGCTTATAAACAGTATAAAACATCAGCATTAGCATAAAAAGTATATAAGTGGTATAAGGATTTAGTTGTTGCGAATATTTAACATAAGCATATAAAGTATTTATAATATAAGCATAGGTGTATAAAATGTACTTATAGTTGCTGCGGATGTATAACATAAGCATATAAATTATAAACATAAGCACATAAAGAATATAGAATGTAAGTTTGAAAAGAAAATAAAACATAAGCTTAAAAAGATTATAAAACATAAGCATACAAAGAAAATAAAACATAAGCATAAGCATATAAAATATACCAGTGATAAAAGGATTAAGTTGTTGTGGATATTTAACATCAGCATACAAAGTATTTATAATATAAGCATAGGTGTATAAAATGTACTTATAGTTGCTGCGAATGTATAACATAAGCATATAAATTATAAACATAAGCATATAAAGAAAATAAAACATACGCTTAAAAAGATTATAAAACATAAGCAAATAAATAAAATAAAACATAAAGTATTGTGGCCTACGGAAAATTAAAAATGAGAGACATACATCCATAAGCTTGCCAAAAATACGATGAATTAAATTAAAAGAATTTCGCTCCAAAGAGGTAGTCATTGGAGTAATATTGATTTTATATATGATCGTGTTACGAGGGTAAATATTATGTAGAAAGAAATAATAGTTGAGGATATTAATATTATCAAACAGATGTTCATTATATTTAGTTTGTTGATGGCATTTCGGGTAATGATAACAGTAATCGATCTTTGTTTGTTTCACTGACGAGTATTGCAGGCGTTCCGAAGTCCTCACGCAAGTATATACGTCCTTGTTTAATCCACGCGTATTTAAATTTGTCGTCTCTTGTTGCCTTACGGGCCAGGTACCATAGATGTTTGGCTCGAAAAGTCAGGTGTTCGGAAACGTAGACTTTCGAGCTAGTGCCAGCAATCCCCAGTTGTTGTGTATTTAATTTTTCGGCTGGACTGGATGCTTGCTTGTTGTAGGTTTTGACATCGGAAAGAAATTGGTCACGGTCCATGTTAGTTTTGAATTTGAAGATGATGGGTTTAGGTTCCTTATTAGTTATTTGAGAAATTCGGTAGGCTGCTTCAACTTCGTTTATATTAACATTAGACTTTGTAGTTTGATGAATGTTATATAACACATTTTTTAAGTTCTCACCCTTTAGTTCAGGGATTCCCCGAACTTCAATGTTTTTAGACCTATTTGCACGGTCTATACTATCCATTTGCCCTTCCAAAAATTCAATTCGGGTTTCCAGTTTAGTGTTTTTATTTTTTAGCTCTTCATTTTGTTCTTCTAGATTATGAACTCTTATGAGTATATCTTCATATTGCTTACTCATATTCGATATCGTTTCCAGAATTTTATTATTTTGTTTAATAATAGCATTTTGAGATTGAAGGAGCTCGTTTGAGTTATATACACTCAAATCGGTCGAGTTTTTTATGGTATCCTTGTTTTGTTTATTGGATAGTACTTCCAATGGTTTGCCATCACTGCCCGTCATCGAGTTGATGCACTGCTTGCATTTTTGCTGAGCGCGACGTTCTTTGGTGAGGCGGCGATGTGTGTTCTCTGTCACGCCACCACAGTGGAGGTGATATGTCCCTTTGCACTTTGAGCAAACGAACATAGAATCGTCGGAGAGAATGTTTTCTGGGCAGGCACGGCACTCACTCATGTTGAATTTAGAGGTATTACTTATTAAATTTTTATGAGAATTATTTTCAGTGTTTTGCGCCTGTCTGCTGTAAAGTCCGCAATAGGGCTAACTTTCTTGACTTGTTTGTTTGTTGTCAAATGAATAGCGGAGATCCGTATCGAACTTTATAACGTTTATATTTTTATTAATCGGACAATTTAGACACTGTTTTTTGTGTTGAGTATTCCACTGTAATGGTATATACACTACTTCACTGTTATTAGTTAAATTTTCACTCGAGTTTCATAGATTTTTATGAATGTTTATATTCTTCGTTTAGTCACTGTGAATGAGATTTTCAACGGCTGATAAATCCGAAAAAATACACTAATTTGAATTGGAAATAGGCACAGTCGATGCGCGATATTGAATTTAGTAACTTCAGCAATTTACGGATCGATCACTTTAACTTTTTCTGTTATTATCTTTAATAATCTAGGAAATGACAGTGGCACGACACTTTGTTTGGTTGGATTCGTCTTTGTTGATTTACTTACTGAATCGGAAATGATTTTAGATTTAATTTAATTAAAACCGGCCATTACCTTGAATTTATTCCTGAAGTCCTGGGAAGACCCAAAAGCGCATATAGAGCTCGCCTAGTTACGGAAGCAATTGAAATTCACAAAAATCCCAGTAATATTAATAGAGACGAACGAGCTAATCTCAACAGTTCTTAGAATCCGGAATTTGACGGCTACACCAAAGTTAAACGCAGAATTCCATTTTGAATTATACGGTAATACCAGCCAATACCAGCTCGTAGAGGAGTGGAGCTGGCAACACTATATCGCATCTACGTACATAACCACACACTTCACCACTTTCAATTACACATCTGCCCTAATGTTGGACACTGTAACTATCGGAAACGTTGGCTAAAGAAGGAGGTAGCACAACACGGCATAACACCCCAAACATAAATAACGATTTTTTTTAATTCTTTGGGTTATCTATGTACCATAAATCTATTGTACCCCTTTTTAATAATGTAGGTTTCTTCCAATTATTGTTTATGACGTGAATGCTATTTAAGCCGCCGCGACCCGAATTTCTACCGATTTCTTGCATATTTCCCTTAAACATTTGAAGTTTTAAACTTTTAAAATAATATATGTTATTTTTAAAGATAATATCTACACATTCCCCGCGCCGAAACGCAAATTATATGAAATTCCCTTGATAGAAAAAAATCGCAAAGTATGCTCAGAAATTTTTTATTTTCAAGTCTGTTTCTGTTATTTTACAATTTGTATGTATGAAAAAATTCACAGTGTTTATTTAAATGCTGTTTTAGACAACTCCCAACAGATTTTTGCTCTTTTTTAAACGAGTCGTGTTTTATTAAACATTTTCACAATTTTCGCATTGATGAACCCTTTCTAAGTCACCAAACGTAACGAACAACTTGAGGTGACCTATGGCAGATGTGTTTTTTTTTTTTTTTTTTTTTTTTATTTAAAAAAATACATACATATACAGATTCATAGTAAAACATTTGGTTCTTAAGGCTAATAACAATATGTAAATTTCTTTTTAATGAAACTTCACAATTCAAAAGAGAAAATATTTCTCGTGCTTGAATTTTGGAGTGCCATTGTAAAATGCATAGTTACACAGAGTATGTTATTACAAGTACTTATATTAATAAAATATATATTCATGAAGACAAGTGGACATAATAACTGACAATATTGTCAGAGTAGGTACATATAATAAAGTTGTAACAATTTGGTGCCTGCAAATAATGCGTATGTACTTGCTTTCAATTTGATATGGTGATGAAATATTTTTAGAGATTATGTTCTAGTTTATTTTTTTTGTTGTTATTATTGTGATGGTGAATTTAAAACTTATAATTAGTGTCGGGTTGGTCTATTAGTGTTTTTATTTGGGATTTAAAAACTTTATAATTTTTTTCAGACTTGATTTTATATGGGAGAGCATTGAAAAATTTTATACCTTGATAAGCATAATGGTGTTGGGAAGCACTCGTTTTAAATTTTGGAATTTCTAAATTGCCCTGTGATCGTGGTCGGTTGTTTATGTTTGTGAATGTTATTGTTGATGAATTGAAATGATCTTTATGAGTTTGCAATAATGAGTTCTTTTTGAAAATTTTATTAAGACTGAGAACCCTAAAAGAGTCAAATAGCTGTGTTGTTGGAAATACAGATGGTTTTCGTAAGATGACTTTCAAAATCAACCTCTGTACCCTTTCTACAGGTAAGAGGTTTGTTTTGAAAGTCCCACCCCACCCGATTATACCATATTGTAGTATAGATTGGGCAAGAGAGAAATAGATAGTTTTGATCATATTGGATGATAAGATGTTTCTCAGTCTAATAAATATGTATATAAGTTTTCTTATTCTGGTTACTGTATTTTGGACTTGTTCTTTCCATTTTAAGTGTCTATCTACTATGACACCCAGATACTTTATACTATTTTTGCAAGTTATTGGTAGGCAATTTTCATCGTTGCATTCCTTTTTATTTTCACACTGTGATGAATGGATTTTAATAGTTATATTGTTCTCGACATTTTTTTCTTTCAAAGAAAAAGGAATAAAATAAGTTTTCTCCGTATTAAGTGAGAGACAATTTAGATCAAACCATGTTTTGAGTATATTTATATTGATATTTGCTATACTCATTGTTTCCTCCCATGATTTCCCTTTAGTGATAACTACAGTGTCGTCTGCATAAGATATGATATCTCCAACTATGGGAAGAGTGAACATTTGATTTACATATATAATAAAAAGGATAGGACCGATGACAGTTCCTTGTGGTATACCAAATGATGAGGTTTTAGGTTCACTTAGTGTATTATTTATTTTGACGTATTGTAATCTCTCTTTTAGATAGCTTTGGAACCATGACAGTACTGTTCCGTCCAATCCAATTTGCATGAGTTTCTCATTTAGTTTGGAGTGTGATATGCTATCAAATGCCTTGCGTAAGTCGTGTTGTTTATCCAATAATGGTAATTGGCATTCATACACGCCTCGCAGAGAGACGAGTATGGCCAACTGTAACATAATAATAATAAAAAAACACTGATACATACGTAAAGGCTAAATTGGACGTTGTGTTATGTTAATTCATTGGACGCTTACCTATACGTTAATTTTGTTGTGAGAAAAAAAATGCGCGTCGTTTGAATCTTAAACTCAAAACAAAGGTGTGTTGTTGAAAATAACATCAAATAAAATTACCTTATCAACATGGCGAACACCAAAATAAATCTGTCCTAATAAATAAAAAATACTTAAAAAATGTATTCACTGGCATTAAATTGCATTATGTTTGATGCTAGAATGATTGATTCGGCGAAATTAAATTTAATTAGGTTTATATCCTTCCGCAGCGAATGAACTACTGGGAATTTGAACTTTAACACCTCCGTCACACCCACACTGAGTTTATGTTTTACTAGCGTTTACTTTGAGTTCGTAATAATATAGTTTTAATACGATTTAGAAGATAACAAGCGCTCCTACCAATTCGTGCCGATAACTTTGCTCTTTCATCTAGAATCTAGAGCTAGACTAATCAACTCGGGTATCTCGCTTTGTAATAATTAAGGTGCTCGAATGTGAGAAGTAATTCCTTTCATATCTGCGACGTTTCACATAAGCAGTGTAATATTAGAATGTGAAATAATCATCCAACTGTTCACTCGTTACTGTCGGTAAAAAGACGAGTTCACAAATGTAAATAAATGTAACATATTATTTATTTTTGGAATAAATTAATTAGTATAATCTGTAATCCATATACAATCATTGAAGACAATATTAGCGAATTTCAAATTTTTAAATAAAATAAATATAATTCAACAGAAAATGCTTAAGGAAATAAGTTTGTTGGTGTCTACAAAGTTTTTAACAATTTACTACCAACTTCAGTGAAAGGTTATACTATAACAATAAGGACTTCCACACATACCATACGAGACCGAAAAAAACATCAGACTTGTTTACTGTGTATAGGAATACAGGCGTGCAGCTAATTAAAAATGTATTAGGAGAGAACATTGAAATGTAAAAACGTACCTTTATTTATATTAGACAACATGATTTAGTTGAAGTATAATAAAAAAATAAACAAAACTTTCCACCCTAACACAATTTACGTAGGTTGTAACTGAATCCAGCGAATGCAAACTGGCGGTAGATACACATCGCAATCAACGCCATCGGTGCAACGCTGGTAATCAATGCAATCAGTGTAATCAAGTTATTCATCTGCAGTGTAAACGCCACCCAATCTGCACTTATCCCCACTACATAAGTAGTGGTTGCACTTTACGGGGTGCATAGTGTGTACTCTTGTAGACCGTACTTGTGTCCGCCAAGTGTGCGTAGTAAAGGAAACTTCAATACCACTCTCGCCGATAATGTTCACACAACGATTGCATAAGTACTCGTGTGAGGATTTTCTTGCAATGCGAGTGATTCATGTTTACTATTTCTAGGAAAGTCATTTTTTTGCGTTGTTTTCGCATGGTTTTAATAAAGTATGTTTACACTTTGTTGCCTAAAACATCATTCAGACATAGGGTTTCTTGAAATGACTTAGGTACTAAGTGCTTGGTGACTGTAGTGCATTGATTATTCATTACTTTCAGAAGTCAATAGCCTAGTTAGTAACACAAAGTTCTGCTATATCCTAACAGATGGCAGTTTTATTTTTTACATTAGCTCCACACAGGAGGCCCTAAGAAAAATAATTCCGCTCAGGGAAGAAGTAAAATGTACTAGGGTAGGCTGAAAAGTAATGCACACGTACTTGTAAAACACGAACAAAAACAAATAGCAAGATTGTGCAAAAAGTTCCTTAAAGTATATTTCTTAAACTTTAAAATCATATATTTATTTTTCAACATAGTCACCGTTAAGGCTAATCCATGTCTCCCAACGTGTAACAAGTTTTATCATTACGTAACCGAAAACTTCTTCCGACATTACTCGAATCCAGGACTTGACGGCTGCCTTCACCTCATCGCTCGAAGTGTAATGATTACCCTTGATTTGTCTCTTGAGTAGAGGAAAAAATAAATATCACAATGTGAAAGAAAGGGGGAGTGAGAAGGGTGTAGAATCGGTTGAAACATAAGGTTTTGCAGAGGCTCTAATCGACGCTGATTGTTCTCGGCTGTGAAACTGCGAGGTACCCATATTACAGTATTAGTTTTTCAACAACGAAGCAGACACGTTGTAATGTAAGAATTTTAAGGTAATATGAATTTTGTGTAGGTAGAACCTATACCTTTTGTCATCCGACCGCTGTCTTCTAAGAGCAAGTAGAACTCCATCGCAGGATAGTGGAGATAAGGATTTAGAGGTCATGCATATAAAAGACGCATATTTTACTAGTGAAAATTAATGTTGACTTTATTGCAGTTTGCAAGGGAAAATTGAACAAAGGAAATTGTAAATAAAACATAAATACCTTGAGCAATTATTAACTGATGTAGAAAGAGAGAGTCAACCAATTACGATTAATTTTTAATACCGCACACGTCCCGTCGCCCTGACAGTCGTGACATTCCTCCAAAAGACGACAACAATCCCCAAGACACCGTCCAGCACGTCATCCAACGGCGTGTAGAAAATCTCGCCGGCCAAAGCAGAGCAAAGCCGCTTCATTCAAAGGGATTCCACCCAACAACCAGGCACAGCAGATATACACCCATCAGGCGGTGTGTAGAAACTCTCGCCGGCCAAAGCAGAGCCAAGCCGCTTCATTCAAAGGGATTCCACCCAACAACCAGGCACAGCAGATATACACCCATCAGGCGGTGTGTAGAAACTCTCGCCGGCCAAAGCAGAGCCAAGCCGCTTCATTCAAAGGGATTCCACCCAACAACCAGGCACAGCAGATATACACCCATCAGGCGGTGTGTAGAAACTCTCGCAGGCCAAAGCAGAGCAAAGCCGCTTCAATACATCCCCTGTTGATTACAGATTAAAATTCACTTCCGCACGCGGTTCAAACAATCACTCGGCATCGGGCGAGAAATAAAATAAAATAAACAGGCTTCTATGCCATTTGAGTCGTCACACGCTCACAGAAAGAAACAATAAACTCATTCTAGGCTACATCGCACTAGAATTTTTGATAACAAAAACTCTCCTCCAAAATCTCCTCTCGCCTCGAAAAATTACGTGATATCCTCCGCCATCTTTCCTCGAATGACGTTTCCGGTCCCCTTGCAGTTTGGCCAACCAACAAAGTTAAAAAAAAGAAAAATAAAAAAATAAAGCATAGACAATAAACAGTACCTATTTTGAGCAGTACCTGCTCACGAAATAGATATGTTACATTTCCCCGCAACCCCCGAAAATTTTACGCCGCGAAGTGAAGTAAAATTATTAGGACACCGCCGAACAAGACTCTCTCTTTCCATATCTGTTAAAGAAAATAACACATCATACGTACAATAATTTACATGGGTAAGATATACCCGGCCACAGTGGCTGTGTTCTGTTTGGTCGCCACAACCGCGCCGGGTTAAAGAATAGGTAAAAACGTTCCTCAATGGAAATGGTAATATATTAGAAGATTTAAGATGCAAATTTTATTTAAGACTGAATATGAAATTCAATGAGCTTAGTTAAATCAGGACTGTCTGTCCTACCACTTACAATTTTGAACATAAATATTAAGTCGGATATAATTCTTCGATCTGAGTGTTTTAATAAATTTAATTCTTTCATCAAGTAATTGTAGTTTATGTTTTCAATGGGAATACTGAGTTTAAAATTAATATGTCTTAGAAATTTATGTTTAATTATTTCGCTTGAATCTGAATGTATTTTAAAATAAGCGGACCAGATCGAGGAGTTATATTCGACTTAACTACGTACGAAGGATGTATACAAAATTTTTAGTGTTCAAATATTTCTAAAACCTCTGGAATTTCGAAGAATGAAGCCAAGCATTTTCATTCCTTTATTACCGATTGTGTTTATATGGGATATAAAGTTTAATTTAGAGTAAAAAATGTATGCCCAGGTCGTTAATTTCTTCGACAGAGGTAAGGGTAGAGTTATTAAATACATACGGATGAATAATCGGTTGACTTATTCTGTAAAATCTTATTGCATGACACTTATTTATGTTCAGAAAAAGTTTGTTAACAGAACAGCAATTAATTAACTTGTGTAAATTATTCTGTAGAAAGATACAATCTTCAACGGTTTTAATTATTTTAAATATTTTCAAATCATCTGCAAAAAGCAACACATTTACATCTTTATCAAATATATCAACAATATCGTTTATAAACAGAAGAAACAAAATTGGGCCTAAATGAGACCCTTGTGGTACACCACTGGTAGCTATAAATTGATTGAAAAGAAACAAATTAATTTTAAAAAGTAGTACTATATCAAGTAGATAGCTTGCAAACCAATCTAAAAGTTTTAAATCAATGCCTAGCTTACTTAACTTAACCAGTAGAATTTTATGGCAAACTTTGTCGAATGCCTTGATGAAATCCGTATAAATAGAATCGACTTGAGTTCTGTTAGCGAATGCGTTTGATATATAGTTTTCATATAACGAAAGGTTTGTTAGAGTTGATCTGCCCGACAAAAATCCGTGTTGATTTGGAACAATGAGATGGTTAATGCATGGGGAAATTGGATCAAGCAATAGTTTTTCAAAGAGTTTCGGGATTACAGATAGCTTACATATTGGTCTATAGTTAGTTATATCACTTTTATTGCCCTTTTTAATATAGGTGTTAGATAACAATGTTTCCAAATGTCAGGGAAGCAACCTGTGTCGAGGGATTGATTAAACAATAAACAAATTGGCTCAGCCAGTGAAGCAAAGCAATTAATAGGTATATTGGGATGCACATTGTCAGGTCCGGCCTTCTTGTTCTTGTCTAGAGATTTAATTTTAGTTATAACGTCGTTTATATTGATGTGAACAGCAGGGATATGTATGCTCTCATTAAGGGAAGGAGGTGGTACATAATTGTCTGGGATATTTTCGTCATAGACACTTTTGAAATAATCAGCAAAATAGTTAACCTTCAC
This sequence comes from Limnephilus rhombicus, assembly GCA_929108145.2. NCBI lineage: Eukaryota > Metazoa > Arthropoda > Insecta > Trichoptera > Limnephilidae > Limnephilus > Limnephilus rhombicus. The sequence continues at coordinate 52,475,880 of OV815274.1, forward strand.
TTTCACATCAGTGCTATTCTTCCAGTGCTATTTTGAAGTATATTGAGATGGTTAAACCTTGTTTGTTTTTTCTAAGAGAGTTAACATGTGTGAAATAGTTTTGTGTATTAGAGGGTATAGATTTTTCGATTTCATTTATATATTTAAAAAGGATATTTTTGACAGTTTTTTGCATTGAGTTCTGTCGTTGTGAAATATTTTATAGTCGTTAAGGGAGTTGGATTCTTTGAAGTTTTTGTGTGCAATTTTTTTACAGATAACTAGGTTAATTAGCTCATGGCTGAACCATTTCGGAAACTTTGATTCTTTGCAGTGTGAAAGTAGTACATAGTTTTCAATGGCCCTGTTAATAATTGTATAAAAAAATTAAAGATTATAGTTAATATTATTGTTGTAGTGAAGAAATAACCAGTCTTCATTTGCAAGATATTGGTTCATATTAGGATAGTCAGCTTTGGAAAAGTTATAAGTAAGGTTAGGTAGAATAGTTGTGTTGTCTGTTGAGTTATTCGTCGTGATGGTTATGCTTAGAGCGGGGTGGTGACAGTCTAGGGGGAGGAGCTCATCAACCGATTTAACAATATGAATTGAGAGATCACTACAGAATACCAGATCCAGCAGCCAATTATAGTTATTGTAGACTTGATTGACTTGATGTAGAGAGAGTAAGTTCGTCATATCTATTATTTTGCGCGCATTTTCTGGTAGGTTTAAGTTGTTAGAAGAGTTTTTATTCATCCAATCAATGCTAGAAATATTGTAGTCACCAAATAAAATTGTTCTGGCATCAGGGTATTTATTTTTGAAGGTTTCGAGGTCATCAATATGGTTTCTGTAGACTGTGATGTTGGATCGTGGAGGAATGTAGACACATCCCAATAGAATTTTATTTGATTTAGATTTTAGTAATACGAATACCTGTTCCACGTCTTGATGTTTGCAAATTAATCGAGTGGTCGACAGTGATTTATTAACGGATATGGGAAGTCCTCCTCCTCTGGTTTTATTGCTGGTGGCTGGATTTCTGTCAAGGCAGTAGGTGTTGTAAGTTGTAAAATGTAAATCCTAGTTACTCAGTATGAATATCAGTATCAAGCCAGGTTTCAGTGAGAAGAAATACATCGATGTTTTGAAGTAATGGAATAGTAGTTTGCAACTTTAAGAGTTTGGTGCGACAGCCCCGGATGTTTTGGCCATATCTATTGATGTCTTTGAGTTTTTTGGAGTTGACTTAACTATTGTCGGCTTACTGTTGATATATTTAATAGTTAGCCCAACTTCAACTCCCTGAATTCGACTTTCCGTGGTTTGATGTAGGTCCAACAAGTATTTTCTTTAATTTGGGTATTTTTTTGGTACAACAAGTATTTTCTTTGAGTCGAAAAAAATTTTCACTGGGGAGTTGTTCAGGTAAAAGTTTTTTTTTCGGAGGATAGTCATTGCTTCAGTAGAGTTTCTAAAGATAACTTTAATGGGCCTTGATTTGTCAGGCCTCACTCCTCCAAGACGAAAAGTGTTGATGGAATTTGGATCAATGTTGTTGTCTATTTTCTTCAGAATGGTTGTAATTTGTAAATTGTCATCCTCGATTTTTAAATTTGGTTTAGTTTTGTGCTTTCAGGAACGTTTATAATTAGAAGATTATTTGCTCTGATCTTTCTTTCTTCAAGCTCATCGGCCGCTTCACATGTAGATTCTAGTGAGTTAGGTTTGGAGGTTAATGTTTTGGTTGCTGTTAGCTCACCCTCGAGTGCTGCCATTTTTGCAGCCATTTGCGCAATAGTTCCAAGAATAGCGTTGGTTTTCGGAATCATTTTAGCAATTTGATCCTTGTTCAATTTGCTACTTGGGTCTATTATTAATTCAGTAAGAGCCTCAACGGCGTCTCTCGCCAGACTGATGAATCCCCGTGAGTCTGTTTTATTAATTTTTAAATGGAGGATGGCTTATCCTGGTTCTAAGGTTAAGTGACTTGAGTTACTTTCTACAGTCGGCCGTGTCGCGCGGTAGTAACTTGGGTGACAATATTACTTATTGTTTTGACTTAATAATGCTCACTTAGTTAGATAATAGAAGTCTGCAGATTTGCACAGAACTTCTTTAGACTTGCAGTCACTCATTTTATTATTAGTTACACTGGCTCGTTTTATTATTAGTTACACTGACTAAAACAACTATAGAAAATTAGTATTGAGCGCAAAATTGAACGCGCTCTCTGTCACCATACTATTATGAATTGTTAAATATGACGCAAATGTGAATGGTAAGTCGGAGACGCCCGAGGAAGACATGGCACGACCAAGTGAATCAGATACTTGAGTCGGGCCATGAGAAGAGTCGGAATAATATAAGAGCATGTATGAGACGATGTATTAATGTGAACGAGGCAAGGAATGTGCCAAAATCGAGTTGTTTGGCGGTCCATTGTCTATGCCTACCCCTTCGGGAAATCGGCGTGATGGTTAGTTAGTTAGTTTAGTTTTTTTTTACCTTAGGAAAATCTGTCTTTGTAAAAATATTATAAAATAATAAGTTATTTATCAAATGATCAAAAGTTAAATTGAACAATTTCAATTTGGGAGGCTGGTGCGGGTACCGCTGTCCTGGAAGTATTTATTGAATAACCAACACCTCTGCAATATGTCCCCCCAAATAGTTTGCAATGTTTGGTGACTTAGCAGGGGTGTCTGGATTCTTGGGATGAGGCAGTGCACCGCAGTAGAAGGGATGAATTTCTTCTAAAAGACCCTCCACACAGCATTCCTAAAGATGACATAGGCCCTGAGGAAAATTATGTTTCTCTTGTGCATCTCCGACAACTTCACTTTTGTGGGTGAACATTCCAGTGTCTGCACGGTGAGCGTTGTATTATGTGAAATTACAGACGAAACTGGTCACATAACTGTAAGAAAAAACAAGTTTTATTACAGCGTAATTCTATCCGCTCACAGGGGCAACTGAAAAAAAAACAGTTAGCAACTCAAGTCGCTATCCACAGAATAGCGACTTGCGAATTTCAATGGTGGTTCGCACACAGATCAGACTTCTCAAAGACCAGTAAGTTGTCAAGGGCGACGCAACCAGTCAGGTTATCAGGTTGCCATGGTTGCCCCACGCGAGCTGTCAGTTTTCGAGTAATCTGCGATACGTCCGAGCAGGAAAATATGGATTTAGTTTACGAAGTTGATATATTATTATTATTTTATATAATAAGTTGATAAATGATAAATCATTAGGTTGATAATTATGTTATATTTTTGTTGAACAAGCTGATATAATGACTGAAATCGTAAAGTTGAGTTGCGCCGTGAGAGAATCTTTTGTAAGTTGCCAACCAGTTTTAGTTTGGTTTCGGTTTCTGCATGAACGAAGGGCCTTAGTTATATAAAGTTTATTTCTGTATTAATGGATGTTTTCACGATAAACCCACTGGCAGCACTGAGGCCCGGAAACTCGACGTAAATTGAATCACACTGCAGTAATTGAATATCCACCGCGTCACTTTGACTCCGAGCACGTGGTAAGACCTCCCCACGCCTCATAACCTAATAAATCATGTTGTGATGTTCATCGTAATAAACTACTTTGTCATATTCACAAAACACATCAGATCGTGAGCTTGCAGTATGGAATATTCACAAGAACGTCATGTTGAGGTGATGAGTTAATCATAAAGAATAATGGAATTAAGCTGGTGGTAGTACACCTCTCGTAAAATAGGATATAACGCAATGTTCATCATTGTTTTCTCGCGATTCTACCTGTTGCCATTTATTATAAACTAGCTGACGTGTACCCGGCGTTGCGCGGGGTTATTAATGATTTGGTTAACCTTTAGAGTACCTGAAAAATCCTGGCGCAGTTTTATGGTGGAAATAATAGTATTGTTCAGAATAACTGAAAAAAATTCAAGTGTGCAGTTCACACGCGGTAGAAGTGAAACCTTCAGAAAACTAAACTTCGAGATAATGACACGAATGCAGAGTATCAGGAGTAGGCTTTATTTACTGTAATATTTTATTTATTCTACAAAGCACCGCACAAAGAGGATACCGATTAGTATATGTCATTCTCTCGCAGATTAAATTTTAAAGATGTAAGTGTTTGTCTAGTTTTAGTGTCGCTCGTTTCCGTTTCATCGAGTATAAAATCACAACGGTGCTCAAGAAGTTTTCACTTCAAAAAGTTAAATTGTTTCATTTGATTGTGCTATGTCGTTCTTGACTTCTACTATTTTCATGTTCACGTCATACATTCTCCTTACACAACTTTATTCGTTCATCACACACAACACATTTTATAACGCCTAGTATTTGATATACTTGATCCTTCCATGTCTTCCTCGGGCATCCCCGTCTTATACAACCATTTGCTTCCACGCCTTACATTATCTTTACAACGCTTTCTTCGTTCATCATGTAAGAGCCTCACGATTTACAATTAGAAGAAACGTGTAAATTGTAAGTAAAGTATGGTAGCTATATGGAGCAAAGACAACATATCGAAATAAAAATTGAAGTGACAGTCAATTTAAGACCTAGCTAAAATGACTATGGCCCGGTATATCAGTTGATTTAAAGCTCGGCTCTATTGGAATATGGAGAACGGTGACGCATGTGTATTAGCATGACTTCGAACTTTTTTTTGTTTTTTTGATGATTTTTTTTATTTAGAAATTTATTTGTACAAAATATGAACAAAATAGACAAAGCAGAATAATAATTTAACAAATTAATCGATAAACCATTCATCTTCTAATTTTGTAACTATCTTAAAATATAAAACGTCGGGTTAGTTACACTATTTATAACTCAATAACTGCTGGACCGATTTTTATAATGTTTGGATTTGTCTCCGCCCCGAATAGCAGAATAGCTATTAAAACATCGGAAATATTCACGAAAAAAAATTATGAAGATAATTCTTTGCCTCATAAATTTTATACGGAACGAATTCTCATCTTCTGGAAGAGCTGCAGCAAATTGTGATAAATAAAATATTGAATAGTGAGTGAATTCCAAAAATTCGAAAACTTAAAATGTCAACGCGCTGATCGTTTTGCTTTTGTTCTTAAACATATAATGCTGCCCCTCTTTCTTACACACTAATAGTAGGAGCAGCGACGACATTAAACCTGTAATGATAGGTCTCCCAAAAATCATACACAAAAATCGATAGGTCATTCATAGGGGTACACAAAATGGCGGTGCTGCCATTTCTGAAACAGGTCAGGACTAAAAAAAAATTTTTTGAAAAAATTTTTTTTTCAAGACTTCTGTTATGATAAGTCTCCCAAATTCTGATTGTTCCTCGAGACAGGGGAGGGGTAGGACTATACGAAAAAGCAGTGCTGCCCGTCCCCCTGATGGGCCGTTCAGTTGCTGCCGAGAAATAAGAGACGCCTCGTACGAGGTACCTGTAATCATCGGTCTCCTCAAAAAACCAAAGTTTATCTGAAAGATCATCAAATTTTGTGAAAGAAAAACCACTGCCGCCGTTTCTAAAAAGTGGACAAGATGGCGGCAGCAGCGTTTGAAAATCGCCCTTCTTTCTTATGTCTTTCGTTAATAAGAGACACTTGGTACCCAGGTATCTATAATCATCGGTCTCCTCAAAAAACCAAAGCTTATCTGAAAGATCATCAAATTTTGTATAAGAAAAACTACTGCTGCCGTTTCCAAAAAGTGGACAAGATGGCGACAGCAGCGTTTGAAAGTCGCTCTCCGCGCAACCGAAATTGGCGTTTAGATTCGGTTTCATCAGTGATGGCCCGGTATTTTTTGAAATTTATTATTGAAATACGCCTTCCACTATCACAAACAATGAATTTTACGTGTCGTTGGTTGTTTAAATAAATGAAATCGCATATTTTATGCGATATTTTTCGATAATATTTATATTACCGATCCAGTTTTCGAATCAGGTGTGTGCGGGCTTTCATAAAAAACGTATGGCGCGAAGGCCTTCTTGTTGTGTGATCAGACCATCGGATAGAAAACTCTGATGTATGCGCCCAGTCTTACTCGCCGAAAAATAGAACGAAATGGATTGTATCTACTAAAGAGCTGACTAACCCACTCTATTAAAATTACGATGTTCGGATGCGTTTTGTTAATACTGAACTCTCCGCTCGACTAAAATACTTCCGCGTGTCTGAACGGCTCCTAAGACTCTGTTACAATGTAGGGTCGAAAACTCAATTTCTGCTAAAAAATATAGCCAAAAAAACTTTACGTTTCGATTTTTCGATTTTTTCAGCCGTTTTCATTGTTTTTTTTCTAACGTCTTTCGTTACATTTTATATTTTTAAATAAAGACCACCTGAAACGTGAAGTTTTTTTGGCTATATTTTTTAGCAGAAATTGAGTTTTTGACCCTACATTGTAACAGAGTCTTAGGAGCCGTTCAGACACGCGGAAGTATTTTAGGCGAGCGGAGAGTTCAGTATTAACAAAACGCGCCATCTTGTCCACTTTTCGGAAACGGCAGCAGTGGTTTTTCTTTTACAAAATTTGATGATCTTTCAGATAAGCTTTGGTTTTTTGAGGAGACCGATGATTACAGATACCTCGTATGAGGCGTCTCTTATTTCTCGGCAGCAACTGAGACGGCCCATCAGGGGGACGGACAGCACTGCTTTTTCGTATAGTCCTACCCCTCCTCTGTCTCGAGGAACAATCAGAATTTGGGAGACAGAAGTCTTGAAAAATTATTTTTTTCAAAATTATTTTTTTTTAGTGCTGACTGGTTTCCGAAATGGCAGCACCGCCATTTTGTGTACCCCTATAAATGACCTAACGATTTTTGTGTATGATTTTTGGGAGACCTATCAATACAGGTTTAATGTCGCCGGCTCTTAGGCTATAAATGTCAATAGTCAAAAATGAGACAAAAGAAAATGAAAAGCAATTCACGTAAGCAAATGGAAAAGTAAGGAAATCACAAAAATATAAATCCATATACAACGCCATCTCTGATACTGACAAAAAAAACACGGAAAGTTGCGCATCGACAATTGCTTCATTGTATAATTTTTAACTTAATAAAAAAACTGAATTTGATTCAGCTGATAAGTACACAAGAACACAAGAGTTATTGATTCTGAGGCGGTACGAAGTTTCGTCGTGTTGGCTAGTATAATATATATATTTTTAATGATCCTCAATAAAAAGCTCTGCACGTATATATGGGGGGAGGTGTTAGTTATTAGTTATTAGGTTTTTTTTTATTATTGTTTTTGTTTTTATTATGTGGTTTTATTTTTTGATAAAAGTATTTTTAATGAATTTTTTTTTCGTTCTCTTTTTCAAGTTTTTTCTACCCTATATTATTTAGCTGGACCATGAAGATTGTATTTTTAAATGTAGCACTACAATCAGGAAAGTTTTAAGGTAGAAAAAATTGGGAAGGTAAGAATAAAAAATACATGGTTTATCCTATCACTAATTACATATGTCCGAAACATATTTAATTTTAAGTTTCGCTTCTGAAACTCTACTTACGGCGCTGCGTTACCAAATATAAATTCCGCCCTTGAATGTGATGCAAATGTATTTTCATTGAAAATGCATTGTTGGGGATTTAAAAGAGATAACCGCAAAGCTGAAGGAATGTGGATAGTCAAGGATTGCCGACTCACCCTGTTTTCCTTCTAATCTTGTCATCACATTCAACACTGAGCTCGCTAGCTCACGATGGCTCTTATCTGTATCAACATGGTCGAACACTGCCCTGTAATCAACACTCACAATATGTGTTGACAGGATGGTTATTAATTTTAAACTGAACACGATAACACATGTATTTAGGGAAAAAATGAGTTTTTGTGCGTAGGAACTACAATTTTGGAAAAAGGTACAAAGATGAATGCCAGGTACCATCATACGTTTTTTTGGGTTTTGAAAACATATCTTTTATTCCAGACCAGTTACTAATCTCTCTGGCAAGGAAAGCCTTTAATTTAGATTGCATCGTTTTTCGTTGTTTTTTTATTGTATTTTTTATGTAACATCTTATAAGAGCGCCCTTGTCTGTATAGATGTAAAGACGGGGGAATAATTTCGCCATCCGGTTTGGCAGCGTTGTGAGGAGGGTTAAGGTGGGGAGCTGTAGAAAGGGATTTATTGATGCAGATATTGAAGAGGCCCGTATTATATGAAGGAGAAAAAATAGATGCAGGTGGCTTGTTCCACATACGAGCCGACTTGAACGAAGAAGTGACCAGTTCTCATAAAGCCAACATCAACTGTGGACCGGTCGGTGTTGTCGAGTTTCACGCAAGTACACCGGTATAACGGGATCACTGCTGATAGACAATGCTCCTTAGAGCAGGACCCTTTAATACCTGTAGAACAGACCCAGCATGCCTACATTGCATTTGTGTATTAGATATGGCATTTTGTCTCTTAAGAACGGATTGTCAATAAGATCTACCGCCCCCCTTTGAATGGAATCAAGAAGTTTGTTCATATGAAGCGGATACTTTGTGATGTGACATTATTAATTTAAAATAAAACAATAACTTTGTAAACACCACTTTTATTTTTATACTTTATGCCGACCGGGTTTCGCTACAACCGTAGCTTCATCAGGGCAGTATAATACTCTACTAACATTAGGTTACATTTGTGTTATAATATATATTTTAACAAAAAATGGGCTGGGCTGGACTCGTCAAGTGGAGGAGGAAGAGGGAGGCATAGATGGAGAATTGGGAAGGGAACGGACGTGTTCTTTATCAATAGGGAACAATCTTAGTATGGGACTTTTATTTAAATTAAGTTGGTTATTTACTACCTTACTATTAGTGTTTATGGCTTTCCTAAGTTCAAGTGCCTCTAAATTATCCAGCCTTAGACCGATGTCGTTTTTATGAATAAGTTTGGCGCCAGCGTTTTTGTCAAATTTATGATCGTTTTCAATCAAGTGGTTTGCAAATTCTGAAAATCCAGAGCTGTGTAAACATCGAAGATGTTCTTTGACACGGGTGTTTATGTTGCGCGCTGTTTTACCAATATAAAAAAATGCGCAATCGCTGCATTGAAGTGAGTAAATTCCCGAGTGTGATAGACTGTCTTCCTTATCCTTACCGTTCATTAAAAGTTTGCCTATATTATTATTAGTGTAAAATGCTGGTTTGATTTCTGATGGGAGATTTTTAACACTTTTTTGAGAGAAATTATTGATGTACAGGATTCTACGCCATTGATGAGGTTGATTATTATTACTTGGTATATTATTATTATGAGGTGGACTATTGTATAAAAATTTACTAGTGGATAATTTTTTAAATTTTTTATTTAGAATGTTGTCTACTATATTTGGGTTGTAACCGTTATTTATTGCGATTTGTTTGATCGTAGATAGTTCTATTGCAAAGTTGGTATTTGATAAAGGGACTGTAACTAATCTATGTATCATGGAATGAAACGCTGAATGTTTATGGGAGTTGGGATGGTTAGAGGAATTGTGAATCGTTATGTCAGTGAACGTCGGTTTGCGGTAGATTTTAAATTCGATTTTATTATTTATTATTGATAACGTAAGATCTAGAAAGTTTAAGGTAGAATTGGTTCCTATTTCTATGGTGAATTTAATTTGTTTATGGAAGGAGTTTATTAGCAACAGGAAGAAGTTGAGTTGTCTTTTGGTTCCCAACCAAACACAGAAAACATCGTCAACATATCTCTTCCATAACAATAAGTTTTGTAATAATGGTGATTTACTATTAAAAATATTATTTTCTAAATTGTCCATGAATATATCAGCGATGAGGGGTGATGTCGGTGCCCCCATGGCCAAGCCTTCTTTTTGTTGATAAAAACATTCATTGTATTGGAAATAGTTTTGGTTAAGACATATATTAAACAGGTGAGATAAATCCTTAGATAAATTATTTGGTAACTTTGAATTTTGTAGCAATTTAGATAAAACATTTTTACTTTCAGCGACGGGGATATTTGGAAACAGGTTAACAACATCGAAGGAGACTAATTTTGCACCATTGGGGATATGTAAGTTTTCTAGCTCATCAATCAAGTCAAAAGAATTTCTAATGGTGTATTTTGGAGCAAAAACTTTTGAGTTATTTTTACAAAAAATCCAAAAGCCCCTAAATTATATGGTTTCTTAAAACTTCATAAACTTCACAAACCAATAAGACCAGTCGTATCAAGTTGCAATTCCCCAAATTTCAAAATAGCTTCATTTATAACTAATGTAATAACTCAAAAGTTTTTGCTCCAAAATACACCATTAGAAATTCTTTTGACTTGATTGATGAGCTAGAAAACTTACATATCCCCAATGGTGCAAAATTAGTCTCCTTCGATGTTGTTAACCTGTTTCCAAATATCCCCGTCGCTGAAAGTAAAAATGTTTTATCTAAATTGCTACAAAATTCAAAGTTACCAAATAATTTATCTAAGGATTTATCTCACCTGTTTAATATATGTCTTAACCAAAACTATTTCCAATACAATGAATGTTTTTATCAACAAAAAGAAGGCTTGGCCATGGGGGCACCGACATCACCCCTCATCGCTGATATATTCATGGACAATTTAGAAAATAATATTTTTAATAGTAAATCACCATTATTACAAAACTTATTGTTATGGAAGAGATATGTTGACGATGTTTTCTGTGTTTGGTTGGGAACCAAAAGACAACTCAACTCCTTCCTGTTGCTAATAAACTCCTTCCATAAACAAATTAAATTCACCATAGAAATAGGAACCAATTCTACCTTAAACTTTCTAGATCTTACGTTATCAATAATAAATAATAAAATCGAATTTAAAATCTACCGCAAACCGACGTTCACTGACATAACGATTCACAATTCCTCTAACCATCCCAACTCCCATAAACATTCAGCGTTTCATTCCATGATACATAGATTAGTTACAGTCCCTTTATCAAATACCAACTTTGCAATAGAACTATCTACGATCAAACAAATCGCAATAAATAACGGTTACAACCCAAATATAGTAGACAACATTCTAAATAAAAAATTTAAAAAATTATCCACTAGTAAATTTTTATACAATAGTCCACCTCATAATAATAATATACCAAGTAATAATAATCAACCTCATCAATGGCGTAGAATCCTGTACATCAATAATTTCTCTCAAAAAAGTGTTAAAAATCTCCCATCAGAAATCAAACCAGCATTTTACACTAATAATAATATAGGCAAACTTTTAATGAACGGTAAGGATAAGGAAGACAGTCTATCACACTCGGGAATTTACTCACTTCAATGCAGCGATTGCGCATTTTTTTATATTGGTAAAACAGCGCGCAACATAAACACCCGTGTCAAAGAACATCTTCGATGTTTACACAGCTCTGGATTTTCAGAATTTGCAAACCACTTGATTGAAAACGATCATAAATTTGACAAAAACGCTGGCGCCAAACTTATTCATAAAAACGACATCGGTCTAAGGCTGGATAATTTAGAGGCACTTGAACTTAGGAAAGCCATAAACACTAATAGTAAGGTAGTAAATAACCAACTTAATTTAAATAAAAGTCCCATACTAAGATTGTTCCCTATTGATAAAGAACACGTCCGTTCCCTTCCCAATTCTCCATCTATGCCTCCCTCTTCCTCCTCCACTTGACGAGTCCAGCCCAGCCCATTTTTTGTTAAAATATATATTATAACACAAATGTAACCTAATGTTAGTAGAGTATTATACTGCCCTGATGAAGCTACGGTTGTAGCGAAACCCGGTCGGCATAAAGTATAAAAATAAAAGTGGTGTTTACAAAGTTATTGTTTTATTTTAAATTGAATCAAGAAGTTTCAAGTATTTAGTGGATCAAACCCAGAGGTGGCTCCGTTCCAGTAAGTACCTACATAACATAAGTTCTGTTCAGTGGTTGAGTGGGCTTAGCGCTTGGGTCCCAACCGAGCGTCGCTTGTTTGATTCCTCGGCTGGCTAAGTCCTCCATCACAACACAAGCAACATTTTCGGCTTTCTGTGGTAGAAGTAGGAGATTTTCAAACATTGTGGGGTTATTCGTAACCTTCCTCTCCTCAAAAAGACCCTCCAAACTGCAACTGAGGGAAATTATTTTCCTCAGGGCCTCCTGTGTGGAGTTAATGTAAAAAATAATAAAAAATCTCTATCTTTATCAAAAGTACGCCATGTGAAGTAAAAATATCTATTTACTATGTAAGATCATTCATAATTTTAATAATAAACTTTATAATTACCTTAAATTAACAAAATAACTTATCATACCTTAAATTAACAAAATTGAAACATTAATTATTATGAGAAAATGTTCTGTACTCCTGTCTAAGTTTGTAAAAATACCGTAGCATGAAAATTTCAACTACCAGTCTGAAAATGTCCGTAGTAGGATAAAACCGGTCCTGGTGAAAATGAATAAGTTGAACAAAGTGCGTAAGTGTTTTAATTTCAATTCTACCTACATAATATTATGTATTTTTTGTGGATTAATTCAAATACAAATCTGGCTGAAACGATTTATGTAACAGTCCTGTAATTAAATGTCTGCTTTACAAATATCAGTGAAAAGGCACTTGAAATGCCGCTACATTAAATTAAGCGTAAATCCACATTTATTTCAAACATCCGCAAAAAACCAAACGTCACACTTAGTAGTATTACGTGTTTTGAACAAATAGTGTTGTTATGATTGAAAGCTAACCATTATTTGTTCACATCCTCCAAAACAAATATTTGTAAGCAAATCAGAACAATAATAATGATTTATTATTCAGCGTACCTTAGTTATGAAATCATAATGCCTACTGAGTATTTGATGTGTGTTAATTTAAATCAGTGTAAATAGAGATTATCTGTAGTAAATACAAGAGGGTTGAATTATAACTGATTAATTATTTTAATCTCTACGATCAAATCCACAATAACATTAAAGTTCGCAATTCAGTTAATAGAACGGTATAAATTTAATTTACTTTTGAGATAGGTTCAAATGGTATTGATGGGTAGGAATTAACATTGGATTGTCAAGATACGTGAATTAAAACCTATTTGGGGGAAATGAAACCTATTGGTGAATAGCAGGTAAGTATTATTTAGCGAAAAGTTATTTTAACCTTCGTGTACTCGCGCGCAACGCAACGGCATAACACGTATACTCGCGCATGGTATCTCAGACCGAGATGTCATCTCGTCTGTATTATTTCAATTATATACTTTTTAAGCGTTATTGGTATTTATTATAAAGAAGGGGGTATAAATCAATTTAAAAATATTAATATTTTTACTTTATTTAGTAGAAACAGAATTTTAACTCAGCGTCCTTTAAAGAACATAATATTTAGTACTTTTAACTTCAATAACACAAATATTTTTTTTTCATGTGTTAACTTAAAAAAATAAGAATTAATCATTATTAAGATCTTTGGGTAGTAATTGTTACTTAAGTAAAATACCTAAAAGCTACTAAAAATCTGAAAGTCCCAATTTTGTTAATTTTTGAAAAAAAAAACGATTTATTGATTTGTCGCTCTGAGAGACCAACGCGCGAGTATAGTAAGGTTAAAAGATCAGACCACAATTTTCTTATAGATGGCAGCTTTTTGCCCTTATACTAATGGCCCTTTAGACGAGATTCTAACCTTTGTTCAAAATTACACAATACGAACACGAGATTCAAAAACATTATGATACGTTGAAAATTTAAAAATTTACACATCCCCTGAAATGGAGTTTCAGATTTTTTTTTGGAAAATAAAAATCATAGAATAAAGATATGGTGTTTGTTTAACAAAAACACTCTTTTGCGTTCTGGTGACAACAATTTTTCATCATATAAAATGAGGTTCCTGTTCAATCTCAATTTGCACAGATAACAATTCCCGCACCTACGACAGAACGTACAGACACGCATTTCTTTGAAATTGGCTACTAGCCGGCCCAAGAGATGGCGCAACTAGACGCACTACGTAAGGAAAACAGATTTATTGTGGTAAAAAATTATGTGTGCAAATAACTTCGAGAGAATGAGACGAATGCAGAGTATTAAGAGTAGGACAATTGTAGGGTTTATTTATTAAAATATTGTTAAAAATTATTTTACATTTTATTCTACGAAGCACCGTATAAAGAGGAGGCTGTCAGGCTATGAAGCAACACACAAAGATGAGACCGATTATTCTATCGCATTCTCTCACAGGCTAAATCCTACAAATAATGTTTTCACTTCAAAAAAACTTTAAAAAAACACCTCTGCCATAGGTCACCCCAAGTGGTTCGTTATGTTTGGTGACTCAGCAGGGGTGCCCGGATTCCTGGGTTAGGTTAGATGCGTCTGCTCACCAGCTGCATTGCAGGCCGGATCAAGAGAGAATGGTTGAAGGAGTTCATTTGACTTTTCCAGGCGTATTCTGTCGGAACATCGCCTTGCACCGAGGTATGGATTCATATATCCGTCACTCCTGGACACACTGACCCCCAGATTCCTACCAACCCCTAAAACTATTTTTCTTCCCAGAACTTCCTCTTCTTCCATTTCCAAAAAAGACCCTCCACAGAGCATCCCCAAATATGACATAAAAATAATAATAATAGCCTTTATTCAGACAGTAAATTACATTACCTTATTTATAATATTTATAACATTTATAACACTTATCATGCATCGACTCCCTGTCTGTACGTCACTAGTTGACAAAGGCCTCCTCCAACTGTCGCCATTTTTCTCTATCATTAGCTACTCTTGTCCATGTACCACCTGCTATGGCTTTGATGTCGTCAACCCACCGTCTATATCCTATATGGTCTACCTCGTTTTCTCTTCTTGTCACTTGTGAACCAATTCATGACTAATTTTGACCATTTTTCACTTCCTCTGATTGTATGGCCTGACCACTTCCACTTTAGCTTTTTTTATTGTTTTTGTGACATCTTTTGTTCTTGTTTGTTTTAACAAACAAGAAATATGACATAGGCCATGACATATATTATTTTACTCAGGGCCTCCTGTGCGGAGCTAATGTAAAAAAACACTCTGTTTTCAGGGGTTGATTTTTCTACAACCATCAAGTTCTTAATTTTGGATGTTGCCGTAAATCAAACTAAAGTTTTCGGTTAATTTAGTTTATAAACAAAACGATTAATCTGTTAGTAAGCCAAAATTAAGGACAAACTCTACTTTGGTGAAAATATTTTTTTCTTGTTTTCGTCTGAAATGTTGATTAAATTTCGTCTACGTAAACATGGTCTCAAGGTTTACGTATTTTTATCTTTTTTTCATAAACTTCTGAAAACAAATAAAGTATTGTCATTTCTCCAGCCACCAAAAGTTTCTACGTCATTGTCCCTAATTAGGTGATAACGACTTCATAGAGAGCCGTTTAGTTTTTTATTCTATTATAGTAGTGGGGAAAATTATAAATCAGTATCTGTCCTAATTAAACCTGTAGATAAACCTCCATATATATTTGTATAGTAAAAATGTTTTATTAATAGAAAGATACATTAAAATATAGACTCCGATAATTAGTTTACATCGTATTTAATTTGCCTAACGACAAACCTGGTTCATCGCTTCTTAAATGCACACTGCTCAAAGCTCTGATATAAAGTCAAATAATTCTTAATTAAATTAAAACAATATTAGCGAAGCTCAATCAATAACCTGGAGAAAGAAAAATATATTGACACATCTGGGACTCGAAACCAGCCCCCCTAGCACAGGTTTTATCGAAAATGTCGGTAACTTGTAATCGCTCCCGAGAACGACTGCAGGCCGCTAACGAAGAAATAACAGTTCACGTCAAATAAATCAGGAATCCTTAGTCGTTGTGAACTGTTTTTTGTTCGTAGGCGGCCTGCAGTCATGTTCGGGAGCGATGACAAGTTACCGACATTTTCGATAAAACCTATATCTATCGACCATGCTAGGACCCCAGGAACTGTCTTGTTTTTTTTTGTGTCTACATTTTCTATTCTTATGATACGTGGTCGTGACAATGCTAATGAATATTGTAATGTAAAATTTAAATGAAATAACAAAAAAAGGGTAACGATCAAAAATGGAAGAAATCCACAAACACGCGAACATTACCTTTATTCCCTATTTTTTTTTACATGAGCTCCACACAGGAGGCCCAGAGGAAATAATTTCCCTCAGGGCCTGTGTCATCTTTGGGGATGCTGTGTGGAGGTTTTTTTTTAAGGAAGGAGAGGAGAGTTCTGGGAACGAAAAGGGTTTAAGGGGTGGGTAGGAATAAGGGGTTCAGTGTGTCCAGGTCATCCGCCTCCAAGACCTAGACAAACTTCACCCCATGGACCCGGGCACCCCTGCTAAATCACCAAACGTAGCGAACCACTTGGGGTGACCTGTGGCAGAGGTGTTGGTTATCCAATAAAGGTTCCCGGGGCGGCGGCGGTACTCATTCCCGCATCCCAAATTGTAAAAAATTTTACTCTGTTCGCGTCGGAGACATATGTTTACTATTTTTTCCGTAATCTCCGACCAGCATTCATTACAAAATGTATGTATTTTTTTAACGTTCCCTCATGTATTTTACTTAAATTGTCATTTTCTAAGAAGCATTTCTGTGAAAATAAATGGAAAACTCTTTTTCATTGAGCCGTTGAGTAATTGGGGAATCCATCATTCAATCATCCTGAGACATTCGCTGAATAAAGAATATGTTAGATCGTGAAATGGAAATACTTTTTCGCCTCCTAGATGTCCAGAATGAGTGTTGGCCTAAGCCCAGTGATGTATTGTAAGATGTAATCAATACCCTTTCTGGGCAGGTGGCTCCGGCCTTGGTGCTTGAATGTTAAGCGGATTCTGTGGGTTTGCCGAGTACCAAAAAGGGATTTACTTTGGCCCATAAGGGGTAACTTTGACGCAATCGAAAAATTATGTTTTATTTTTAAATGTTTATCTCGACAAGCAGTTGAAAAGAAATTTACCGTGAGTGTGATTACATAAGATGTATTGTAAAATATCGTATCTTGTTCCAAGCGTAACTTAACCCTACTTTTTAAATTCTGCAAGTATTTCAGTGTTTTTTATTATTAGAACAGTTGTTTCGGCTCACAAGACCATTTTCAAGCTGTGGTTAGAGCAAAAGTATAATAAGAATACTTAAAAACTAAAATATTCGCAGAACTTAAAAATAACTTATAAAATTGAATAAATATATATCTTTTTGTTAATAAATCGTGTCCTACGAAATACACATAAAAAAACAATATATAGTTTTGAAAATTAAAATTTATTTGATTTAATTTTTTTATTTAGGAGAAAACACAGATCTTCTTCTTTGTGTGCCGTATCAGGTCCCCCCGAAATTGGCGTTCACTCTTGAAAATGTCTCTCTGTCTTGCGCTGCCTGGAATAGCTCCTCCACACTTCTAATGCCGGTCCACTCTCGTATATTTCGCAGCCAAGACATTGTCTCCTACCAGGCCCTCGGCGACTCTCTATCTTGCCTTTAAATATTAAATGGAGCAAGTGATACTTCTCCCCTCGAAGTATATGACCAAGATATGAAATTTTCCGGATTTTTGTTTGTTGTTTTTTTTTTATTATAAAGACAAAGTAATACAATACGACAAGAAAAAAAAAATATTTTACAGAAAAAAGAAAAGTCCCTTTAAACTACTTTTTAGTAGTTTGTCAATGGGTGCTTTTACTTTGAAGTTATGTTATAAATAAACTTATTTTACTTTATTTTGAAGTTAGAATTTTTGTGTTAGTGTCTAATACAATTTTTTTCTTTCGGCGAGCCAATTCTTCAACATAAAATTTGTATTAACATTTGTACATTTTTTAATTTCACCAGGTAACATATTTAATAAATTTGGTATCATGTAATCCAGCGTTCTTTGTCCATATTTGTTTAAGTGTTTAGGTACAATTAGTCCTTCATTTATTGTAAAACGGGTATTGTAAGTGTGGTCCAGTTTATGTATGTATATAGGGTTATTCATGTGTTGAGATATAATATATATCTGCTCTGTCCGCCTGAGAATTTCTGCGTTGATGATCATGTCGGTCCATGGGACCTTGAGCATTCTCCGGTGAAACCACATTTTAAAAGCCTCTAAACTGTTCATGGTACTTACTTTCAAGGTCCATGTTTCACATCCATACAGCAAGACCGACCACACATAACAATTTAGCTTTCTCTGCCTTAGTTTTAAGCCTGCCTTAGATTTCATTTTAATGAACGCATTTTTTGCTGCTTCAATTCTGCATCTGAACTGTACATCTGGGTCAAGAGTCTCCGTGAGAATACTGCCGAGGTATCTAAATCTTTCCACTTTTTCGACATTGCAATCATTTAACTGTATCACTGATTCAGAGTGATCTAGTCGTCCAAATGTCATCCATTTAGTTTTATTGACGTTGATTGTTAGGCCCAGTTGCTCACCAGCATTATTAACAAGATTTAATAGGTCTTGGAAGTCATCGATACAGTCAGCTAGTAATACAGCATCATCTGCGTATCTTATGTTATTAATGACAACTCCGTTGGTCTTCAGACCCTTCTCAGTATTACTTTAGGCTCTTTTAAAGACGTAGTTGGAATAGAGATTAAATAATAGTTGCGACAGGATACAGCCTTGTCGTACTCCACGCTGAATGGCAATTGCATTAGATCTCTCATTTCCTTGTCTTATTTCTGCTGTTTGGAACCAATACAGGTTTTAAATGAAATTCTGGTCTTTGGTGTCAACGTTACAATCCGCAAGCATTTTCATTAGGTCAGCATGTTTTACCCTGTCAAATGCCTTTTCATAGTCAAGGAAACAGGTAAAAACTTCCTTTCTTTGGTCACGACACTTTTGCAATAATAGTACGTCGATAGACAATAATGCTTCACGCGTCCCAAATGCATTTCTGTAGCCAAACAGGGTACGTGGTGACTCTCTTTACAGAGTTCCTAAATCTATGGTCTACCAAACACAATTTGGTTCCTGACAATATCATAGATTGTTCCATCCTGAGGTGATCTCCATGTATAAAGCCTTCTTTTTGGGAGTTTAAACCAGGTACTTAATACAACCATATTTTTATCCTGGCAGAATTCATATAGTCTATCACCTCTTTGATTGCTTATGCCTAGGCCATATTCACCAACTATATGAGAGCGGCGATCTTCACCAATTTTGTCATTCAAGTCTCCAATTACAAAATTCACTTCTCCTCCTTTCAAACTTTGCAATGTACTGGCTAGTGAGTCATAAAAAGATTCACATCACCATTATATTTCACTTCCGCTGTTGGTGCATACAGTTGAATAATATGAATGTTGGTGGGTTGACAGTGTAATTGTGATAATATTATTCTTTCTGAGATGGGTTCAAAATTTTTAACAAATTTTACATACTTCTCCATGACAAATACAGCAACTCCGTTTCGACGGTTTCTGTTCTGTGGGTCACTTCCCGAGTAGTATAGATTTCCCTTCTCATGTTGGTTTATGCCGCTGCCAGTCCATCTCAGTTCACTAATTCCAAGAATATCTGCTTTTAATCTTTCCATTTCCAATATCGTATTATCCAATTTACCGCTGTATAAACTTCTAACATTCCATGTTCCTAATCTTATTTTGAATTCACTATTTTGAGCCGGGAGATTCTTTGCACCCCTGGGCCATTTAAGGGCCGCCCGGGACTCGGGGCCATTGGTTGGTTTCTTTGGTTTCTCTCCATAGTGATATGCTGGGAAAAGATACTGGAGTGGTTTCCCATTGTCTTCTCCAGGGTTTTTTCTGTAGGGGTTACCTTCCCTTAGCTGAGCTGATCCGGTTTTATGGCGCTGGAAACTCGCCATTCGCCCTTTCCTTATCTGCTACGACCACGATGTTAGAGTCAGTGGTCATATTGCCCGGGACTCGCGGGATCATAAAGACCACTCTAGGATGCTAAGGAGTAGGACTTACTGGAAATGTTGCTGATGTTATTGCAAGATGGCGTATCATGGTATTTTATAGGCCCACAGCAGGAAAATGTTCCACCATGGCCTTTCCAGTCATTGAGCCTCACAAAAACACAGATACACACGGTAAATAGCAAACAATATAAAAGAATAATTAGAGAATTCACCTGCATTCTAACTACTTTCGACAGATTAACTAACTGTTGTAAAATACCTCGAATTTCTGAAATTTGTATCATTTTTCTTTTGTTTTGACTTAGTTTGTAAGTATTTTCTGTGAAATACAGGGCGTTCATCAAACGTCTTGCAAGCGCATCTCTTTATCTGTGTTCGACACTAGTTTTTATTTAAGAAAAAATCGTTTCCAGGGAAGAAATCGTAAGTTTGGCCAATGTGCCAAGTTACACTGAAAAATTTTAGCGAAAATTAATGCCGTTTTACTTAATGCCATAAAAAACAACTGTAGGTATGTATGTATATGTATGTATGAGCGAGACAAATTTTTGAGATTTTTTGTAAAACTTTTTCGTCATTCAGATTTACCCCTAACACTTTTACTATAAATATCTTCCACGGTGAACTACGGGATAAAATTTGAAAATAATATACTCGTATGTCTCAAGAGCAACTATAGTATTTTTCGTGATAGGAAGATACTTTAAAACAACAACAAAAATTGTAATTGGGCAATTTTAACCCTCAAGGCGCAAAGTTAGCCACGTTTTACAGTATGTTTCTCCCCGCCCGTCATCACTCCCAGCTTCCTTCTACCCAACAGCGACTTAATTACGCAGGAGATAACCGCAAGTTTGGTAATGAATATTCTGGTTTGTAACTGCGAACTACACTTTAATTAAATTATTTATGGCTAAACCAGCGCGCTGTTAACGGTACAGTTTATAAATGCGGAATAATTATAAAGATTATTACCTATTCCAATTTGCGGTTGGCTATGTACTTACTATTCATATTAAATAGTTTGCTATTAATTTGAAACCAAATTTAGCATGTACCGAACCACTCACATATATTGAAACAATATTGACTCTCATCAAATCAAAGAACACACAAGTGAACTATATTTATTTTTTCAAGTTCTCCATAAAATGGCTATACACCTAATTATTACGGAGAAGATTACAAAATTTAAAAGAAGAAAAAAAAGTCCATGGGGGCAGTTTCACTATGTTGTGACATATGTCAAAAGATAGTTACTGAACTCTCTATAGGAAACACTGAAGATGTGGATGCTCAATGCTGAATCGTTAAGCAGTTGAATTGCTCTGTTTAATGGCTCATTCTGAAATGAAGAAGTTCTCGCTTTCGGAGCATAAGAAAGTGCGTGGGATCTCCCACTAGTATACGCGTTAGGGACATATAGGTTAATCTCTTCAACAGAGGTGGATTAAATACAATACCGGAGATCAGCTTAAAAAATGTTTCCTCAAAATATTTTTCGGCGGGCTTCCAAGGTATTAAGATCGAGAATTCCTGTTAAGAACAACGATGGATACAGGAATGGGTAGTATGTTTATTCCCTCGTATGCAAGTAATGCATAAACTTTTTTTGTACTGTTTCTATTTCTAGAATATGGTTTTGTTCAGAGGGAGCCCAAATAATGGAGCTGTATTCCAGTATGCTGCGGACAAGTGCTTCAATATATATTTATAACCATATTGTTATTGTACTCCTACGCAGAGACAAACTGCTAAGCGATTGGTTATCCATTTTTCTTCCGTACCTTGTTCTTTCCTACCCACACACTACCACCCAATTGTGATTGTTCTATTTCGTTTTAAGTATTTACTATACTTTACAAGTGCTCTGAAGCTGTAGTTCGTAAGCAGTTTCAATTAATATACGAATACACGAACTACAATAGATGATAGTCTTCTGATATGCCATCAACTCAACTGCCATCTATTGGGATATAGCATAACTTTATGTCACTAACTATGCTATCGACGTATATTGAAGGTAGCTGAAACCATATGAATAATTGATATACAACAATATATAAACTAGCTGGCGTGCTAATTTAAAAGTGACGTATATGAACTTATTGCGTTTCATTTCAAAATAGTGTTAGCTCATTCATCATTCGAACCTTCGCTGAAAGCTCTATTTTTCTTCCATTCGCATCCTGAATACATCCGCTTAATAAGCTTATCGTGGTAATCCCCTTTCCTTGGCTCTACTGGCCGAGAAAAGGAAATATTGAAAATAAACAGAACCTTATGGTTTTTTAAGGGTCGGCCGCTGGCCCCTGACCTTACGAAATCCCCTAAACGCTTCGGGAGACGCCGTCACTACCTCTGCCAAGTCTGACCGACCCTTCCTCCATCTTGTTGCGTACCTACCTATCGGCCGCACTTATTATTCCAGTTTATACGGTTCCAGATCTTGGCAACCATAGTAAAAAATTTTGTAAAGCGAAAAAAAAATTTGCGAGTATTAAAAAATAAGTAATACTTTGTTGAGATTTGGAACCATGCGAGCCGAGTAGGATTGCAAAGCAAATGTGACCTCTGAAGAAATCGATGTAGAAATGTGATCTCACTACTGTCCGACCGAAACAGCACTTTCCACCGAAACCGAATCTTCGGTGTCAGTCACAGTTTCGGCCGAAACCGTAACTGTTTTAGACATGTCAAAAATTGATTTTTTACTGTTATTTGGCTTATTTTTTACTACTTATTCAGACAGTTAACACGTGTTAAATTAAATAAATTTAAAAAAAAAACAATAATGATGTGACAATATAATAACATTTTTTTATATTACTTCTATAAAACAAAATAAAACGTGTAAACTACTTCTTGGAACAAAAATTTGTTAATAATCAACACTTACATTATAAAGGAAGGACCTCATTAATTGAGTATTTTAATTTTTATTGCGTTTACAATCACAAATTTCTTTTTATATGCGATGAAATAAAAAAACAATAATTGAAGTATATACATTTTTTTTAAATTTTTTGATATTAGTTTACAAACATGTTAACTACTTCATGGAACAAAAAAGGAAGGACCTCATTAATTGAGTATTTTGCTGGTGATGGCGGGTGACATACGAGCCACGAACTCACCCGAAGTCAGCCGAACGAGAAGTTACAAGAAGCGGTTATCATGTTGTGCTATTTTTTATAAATTTTGTTTGTTTTATAGAAGTAATATAAAAAAATATAAATTTTTCACGTACTTCAATTATTGTTTTTCATTTTTATTTATTTAACACGTGTTAACTGTCTGAATAAGTGTAAAAAATAAGCCAAATAACAGTAAATAATCGATTTTTAACATGTCTAAAAAAGTTTCGGTTTCCGAAAAACGAAACCGAAACCCAACCTTCGGTCAGTCACTAGATCTCGAAAAATTAAAATTTAATTTGAGTATGTAGTAAAATCATACTAGCTGACCCGGACACGCCTTGCTGAGGCTAACGAAATGCAGCGCCATCTACTGGTTGGTTACCCAACATTTACAACCAACGCCATCTGTTAATTTACATGCAAATCAAATCCACACCGCCAGCTCGCTTCCTTTATATATTATTTATTTCAACCAATTTACACAAAACCTTGATAAATTGTAAACCTAAGCCTTCCTCTTAAATCATCTTATCTATCGGTGTTTTGGAGTTTATCGCAAACAGACAGACAGACGCGTCAGAAGTCTTTAATTTATTATATCAATTTGTAAAAGAATACACTCTATCTGGTACAATCAATATATTCATAATAATTTATTCATAATAATTTATTCATAATAATTTATTCATAAACACCAAAAAATCAATTATAATGCCCAAAAAATTTGTAGTGAAATACATGAAATACATTAAGGAAACAAAGAATTGCGGCACGGAAAATAAACTAATTAAAAGATTTTATTTTACAAGCTTTCTCAACACTGGTAGAATCAGAGTAACTAAACTTTATTCTGCACGTATGAAAGCGGTTTGGATACAGAAGCCTCTTGATTTACTGCTGTTACATTAAAAGTTGAACTTTTGTTTATGGCGTGTTTGGTTACTGCTCCACGCGTCGTTTTATTATTTACCGAAATTTCTTCCGATTAGCATTTCCATATTAAAACAGAAATACAATCCCAACTTCGACTCGATGGATTTCATCTGCTTTGTGGACTCGTTGGAGCCTATACAAAGAACAAAATAATTAAACAAGTACGGATTTTGAAAATGTACGAATAATTCATATTTTCATGAACGCGTGATTTTAAATACAAATAGTTCTTTGTTAGGTTTGTAAGTGTATTTGAAAAAAAATTACAGGATATATTGATAAACTTGTGGACTATTTTAAACTTTTATTTTATTTTTATATGTAATCGCCATCCGATTCAATGCATGTGGTGAGCCATGCAATGCATGTGGCACAAGTTTCTTAATACCCTCCTGGAAGAACTCTACCGCCAGTTCCTTCCCCCACTTCAGAATCTCTTTCTGTACCTGCTCGTCGGTTGAAAATTTATTTTCATCCATATATGCCTTCAGGGAGGTGAAAAGATAATAATCTGAGGACCCCAAGTCAGGGGAATACGGGGGGTGGTTCAAAACATCCCAACCAAATGAGTCCCAACAAGCACACTTATCTCGTCAGCATTCCCCTCCTTTTGAGTTTGAGAATTTTTTTATTTATTAATTGGCAGTGCAACGCATGCTGGGAACTCGCTAGTTCTTTTATGAAAACGTTGTAGGTTTTTAAAGTTTAGAGCAGCAGTATTGCTTCGTAGACGTCTTTATTGCTTTCATCGATATGAGTTAGTTCTGTAGGAGTGCGGAAAGTATCAGAGAAACAACTGAAATCGTCCATTAATTTATATTTATGGCTATTTACGGTGCTAACGTCGTTGCTTATTGTATGCCATATTTCATGGAATTTTCAATAGTCCTAAACGTCCAATCCTTAAACATTAATAAAATATAATAAATCAATGAACGAGGGCACGGTACCTGAAATATGGAAAAGAGCCTATGTAACACCAATCCACAAAAATGGTGAAATAAATAATGTTAAAAACTATCGGCCGATTTCAAAACAAACAATATTCAGTAAGTTAATGCAAAAAATTGTTTACAAATATCTAAGTCCACAACTGAATCACATCATTACAACAAAGCGACTGTGGAAAGTAACCTCGGTTGTTGTGGAAAAAAATGTGGAAAGTAACCTCGTTCTTCTTACTGAATTCATTGTCGATCACATGGACAACCGCAATCAAGTAGATATCATATATACAGACTTTGCCAAAGCATTTGATAAAATTAATGAAATACTCAGAAAACTTTGGTCATTAGGTATACGTGGTAATTTATTTGGTTGGGTTACATCTTATATACTTAAGAGATCACCGGCAGTAGCAATAAAGGGTTTCGAATAAGATTTCAGTGAAATTTCCTCTGGGATCCAACAGGGTTCTCATCTCGGACCATTTTTCTTCATTTTATATATCAATGATTTGGTCAATGTTGTTAAATACTCTGAAATAGAATTATTTGCTGATGATGCCAAGCTCTACGAGCCAATAAAAAGTCTAAACGATTGTGTCATTTTACAACATGATTTAAACATTATATTTACCTATTGCCAACATAATCAACTATTTCTAAATGTCTCAAAATGTCATCACATTACCTTTTCAAGAAATAAAAATAAAACATTATTTAATTATTCTGTAAATAACAACAACATTGCAACAGTCTCAGATATTCGTGATCTTGGAATAACCCTTGATAGTAAACTACAATATAACCTTCATATACAACAAATCACAAATAAAGCTTCTAAAATGTTAGGTTTCATAATTAGAAACACAAAACTTTTTATTATAAGCAATAATTATCAGCCTGAAACACTCATCAACATTGAAAAATCTTCCGAGAAAAGATACTTATTACTTGCCGCCAACGGGACTTGAACCCGTGTCCTTCTGATTGCCGGTCAGCTGCTCTTGACCACTGAGCTATGGGGGTTTATCAAATACCCGCTAAATAATTCAATATATACTAGTGTTTCATTCAACAATTACTGCTTATTATATTTTTTCCACCTGAAAACAACCAACTTTATTTTTGCGAGAGAGACATTGTAAGTGTTAAATCCCTCGCTAGGTGGCGTCGAGACAAATTATGACTACATTTTATTGGGGAAATACTTAAACATGTCAAATATTAATTATTATTTTTAATTTATAAACTAACGTTTAGACAAGATTTTTATGCATAGCACAAAGGGTAACAATTATTATAAGCAATAATTATCAGCTTGAAACACTCATCAACATTGAAAAATCTTCCGAGAAATATACTTGCCGCCAACGGGACTTAAACCCGTGTCCTTCTGATTACCGGTCAGCTGCTCTTGACCATGCATAAAAATCTTGTCTAAACGTTAGTTTATAAATTAAAAATAATAATTAATATTTGACATGTTTAAGTATTTCCCCAATAAAATGTAGTCATAATTGGTCTCGACGCCACCTAGAGAGGGATTTAACACTTACAATGTCTCTATGGCAAAAATAAATTTGGTTGTTTTCAGGTGTAAAAAATATAATAAGCAGTAATTGTTGAATGAAACACTAGTATATATTGAATTATTTGGCGGGTATTTGATAAGCCCCTATAGCTCTGTGGTCAAGAGCAGCTGACCGGCAATCAGAAGGACACGGGTTCAAGTCCCGTTGGCGGCAAGTATCTTTTCTCGGAAGATTTTTCAATGTTAATGATTATTTCAGGCTGATAATTATTGCTTATAATAATTTTTACCCTTTGTGCTATGCATAAAAATCTTGTCTAAACGTTAGTTTATAAATTAAAAATAATAAACAAAACTTTTTAATAGCATCAATATCATTAAACAACTCTGCTTTGCCTATGTACGGAGTCATCTGGAGTTTGCATCAGTTGTTTGGTCTCCATTTTACAAAATCCACATAAACAAAATCGAGGCTATTCAAAACAAATTCCTAAAATATCTTTGTTACAAGTCATTTTTTGTAAGATTTAATAATTATGCAGAGACAGCTTCACACTTTAAAATTGATTCATTGAGTGTACGAAGGTATCATATGGATGCACTATTCCTGTATAAAGTAGTCAACAATAATATTAAATGCCCAGAGTTGCTAAATAAAATTCAATTCAATGTACCAGCACGTTCAACACGCTCTTCTGTCCTGTTCAGGGTGGATCAATGCAAGACAAACTGTAAGCAGAATTCTTGCCTGAACAGACTATGCAATAGTTATAATAGTTATTATTTTTAATTGTTAAACTACGTTAAACTATTGTTTGACGGCCGGCGTAGTGCAGCGGTAAGGCGCTTGACTAGCATTCCGAAGGTCGCGGGATCGAATCCCGGCGTGGCAAATAAATTTTATTTGATTAATTTGTGTATTTCACAATTTATTCATTTAAAATAATATATGGTATATTTGTGGCACGTTCCAGAGTGGTAGATACTCTCAGTATCGCCCTGGTGTAAGACCACCATTCAGAATTGAAACGTTGCTTGAAATGGCTTCTGCCGTGTTTGGTGACCAGATCTGAATAGCCAGGTACTCCCCCACCTTCCTCTTCCCTATCTCCTTCCCCTCCCCACTACCTTCAGCCTCACAACATACCCCAATTGGGGATGCCATAGTCCCATTGGCTCCAGACGGGAGCAGTTGGGACTCTTGTGCGGTTTTCATGTAAAAAAAAAAAAAAAATAACGTTTAAGACAAGATTTTTATGCAAAGCACAAAGGGTAACAATTATTATAAGCAATAATTATCAGCCTGAAACACTTATCCACGAGTGTTTCAGGCTGATAATTATTGCTTATAAGTTATAATAGTGTATTATCCAACGTGGACATTTTCAAATGCGAACTTACTGAATATAAAAGGTCCATAAAAGAGTATTTCTCTGATGGTTCTTGAATAATGGTATGTTTTTATTGTTTATATTTCTGTTATGATTTGATTTATATGTACAACCTCTCTTCATAGCTACCAAGGTATTGATAGATTTTTTGTTTCGTAATTTTTCATTTTACAATTAAAAAAAATTGTTTTGAGTACATATATATATATTTATTTTGTTTTATATAATTTTGGATTCATATTCATTTTTTATAAAATTAATTTACTTGTTCTTATTATGTTGTCTCAGTAGAAGTAAAGTCACAAGGAGGAAATCCATAATTGGTTTTATTTTGGCAATTTATACTATGTACAAACTGAAATAAATGTAAACTGTCGATTTCCCGAAAATTAATAAATAATAAATAAATAAATAAAAAAATCCTGATAATTTTTCGGGTTATTATGCGCTTATTGCGCTTCATTGTTTTTAGCCAACGTTTCAAACAATTCCCCTAAGGGTCTTTAGGGATGTTGTTTGGAGTGTCTTTTTAAGAAAAGAAGGAGAGGAGTTTTGTGAAGGAAAATGTATAAATAATGGGTAGGAAAATTAAAAAAATTATGTTAAACTATACTGGGAGGCTTCCGAAACCGGTTAACAGTTTAAATATCCATCTCTTTTTAAAAACTAAATATTACCTTAAGTACCTAATCGATAATGGAATGTTACTACTTTCAATGTATTCATCAATTTAAGTTTTAAACTCGTCGGATCATCTGTAGCTTTTACGTTCATGGTAACTCAACGAACGTACCCACCAAAGCATGTTAAAAATTAATTTAAAACTTCGCTTACATAACTTTATTCAGCAAAGAAAATATAAATCGTTACGAAATAAAGGTTCTTCGTATTGGTTTTTCGGGATTGACTCGAAAAAATTCCTCGAAAGTGTCTTAATAATGTAACCACAATCTTAATACTGTAAAATGAACTTTCGTTTTTTCCTTGCAAAGGAAAAGGCAACCCCAATATGCCTTCAGGTGATTAAGGAAAGCCTCCAGCCTTTTCTTTTATCTTTTTTGTCAAATAATTTTCCTTGCTCCACAATGGCATTTCACATTTTTTTATGACGAGGCAAGTGTTTCTGAAATAAATAAAAGAACTTAACGTTTTCATTTTTGATTACATTTAAACATTTCACAAGGTTTTGCTGTTCATTTGCGTGAACTTTGCGGAAATTGGATTTAACAGCAAAATAAATAAATAAAGTTCTTTGATTTAAAATTACTTATTTCAATGTCACGGTTCCATACGTTAATTTTCCAAGGTTATGATAGTTTGCATAGATAAGAAAATTGATAGACTTGCCCTAACATCAAATCTGGATATCATTACGAGCTGGAGGCAAACCACGTGACTATGTTTTGGCATCACGAGGGTTTGAGAATGCTTTGAATAAAATACGAAACCAGTCGATGTCCGCTTGCGGAAAAGCGCACATTGAAATAACCTGACCCTTCACAGAAAATAAGGTCCTATGACTAAAGAGCACTAAAGAATTATGAGACAAATCAATTGTTAAAGAACCTTATGGGCGTTTATGTGTGCACGAAGTTATGGGAAGATTTCCTCACTTCGTGTAATTTTCGTTCTTCAATAAGAGATTGCGCTATTGTTCGTTGTCGGCAGTAAAATATACTATTCAATTATGTATACCACATGGTGAAACAGACGTATTGACTCAGTACAGCTAGATGCGGGCTATGATGCCGGTAAACAATATGTCTCTTGATATCTTCAACAAAAACCTAGAAGCTTTCAAGAGATATGCAAATAATGTATGTTAACGCGTATCATATATTTTTTTTATGTATTAAGCTTAAAATGATCGCATTCGAAATTGGGCGGAGCAAGCGACTTTAGCGTTGACCAATCAATAGCCAAACAGCTGTTTTGTTAGATACGTTTTGAGATTTTCACGGCCAAAAGTATTTTCGTTGTTTGTTTTTGGGGTGTTATGCCGTGTTGCGCTACCTCCTTCTTTAGCCAACGTTTCGGACAGCGTTGTAGTGTCCGGCAGATCCGGTAGATGTGTAATCTGCCGGATCTCCCCTGACACTGCAACGCTGTCCGAAACGTTGGCTAAAGAAGGAGATAGCGCAACACGGCATAACACCCCAAAAACAAATAACGAAAAAAGGGTGTTTTGTTATTTCGCTCGTACATTTTTATAGAACAAAGCGACTTGAACAGCAAATAACGTCTATACGGCCCGAATTCCTGGCCGCGTATTTCCAAAACCTATACCGTGCCTCTGAGCGGCTACTGACTGGGACAATACAACGCGCTTTCGTTCCTTCTGTGAAATTTGCAGTTGGGTAACGCCTCTTTTAATTTCCTGTAAAAGAACATCGCCAAAGCTCGTGTTTTATTTTTTTTTGTGAAGTTAATGCAAAAATATCATTTTTTACAATTAGGTATTATAAAAGAAACTTTTATACATTATAGAATATACAATGCCACATTATACAATAAAACCGTATCCGAAAAGGGGCTTAAAAGTAGGAAAGTTTGCACTTGAAAGTGTTTTTTCATTGACTCAAAACTTGATTTTTTTCCAGGCTTATTAAAAGACATAAAAAATGACCGACATTTGAAGCACCTACGTATAAGGCTTATAAGCGATCAAATTTTCAAAACAAAAATACATGATTTTGCAATATTTCGCATAGCTTCATCTTAAATTTTACCACGTATGTTAAATTTTATTTTGAAATAACTAATGACTTTACAATACACACAGACAGAAAAAAAAATTATACAAAATGTGGTAACTAAGAATCACTCGATAGAAAAAAATCGCAAAATGCTCCGAAAATTATTATTTTCACGTCTATTTCAGTTATTTTACGAGTGAATGAAAAAATTCACAACGTTTATTTAAATGCTGTTTTAGACAGCCCCCAAGAGAATTTTGCTCGATTTGATTCGTGTTTTATTAAACATTTTCACAATTTTCGCTTCAATTTAACCGTTTTAAATATTAGCGCACTCTCTCCAACACTCGTAATTACATATCTCTCCATCTTCGTTTTTAGCGGGGATACGGCGCCTTAAGAAAAATATGTACCAGTCTGGAGATGCCTTTAACAAGTTGAAACCGGTTACGGTCAGAAACTTAAGCTGTATTTAAGCAGTTCAGTTCTCGTCCACGACAAGACCTGTCAAAAAATTTTTGCTCTCTCAAAATTACCTCATAAAAAATCAAAAAATCTTTGCAGAATAACAAAAACATATCCATCGGGTGCGGCTCGGTCGGCTACCCTCCGGCAAACGTTATCTCGGTGAGATTATTCCTTATAATAGTGAAAACAGACAACTTTAAATTCTAAGTGTCAAAACTATGGCTAAATTATCTTCGTAAATTTCAGCCGCGAATTCGTAGGTTTAAGTGTTAAAAAACATTTCTTAGTATAATTTAAGTGCCCTTTTCTAGTTTATAAGTGTTTTAGTATGTATAATCCGTATTTGTATGTTAAAAAAACTCATTAAAGTTGCAAATTCAATTCAGCGAACCATAGACAATTTTAAATTTAACCTAGAGTAAACCATAGAAACTCATTTTGTGACATTCTCAGAGTGCAGAATACACCGGTTTTTATTAACACTTAATTGTGCAATATTCTATGGTTAACCACTCGAACGATCGCGCGTCAAAAATCTTTTTTCTCCGATTGCTCGCGGTTTTTTGGCGACGATTTTGAATATTTTCCGCCAACATTAAAAAAATCATACCTCCGAATTTTAACATGGAGACATAAAACTGATTGTAATGCTTTACAGCCAATAAATTCACCTATATTTTACTAATTATCCTATATTTTTAGAATTCATAGATAAATTATTAAAAAATCTTAAACTTTATAAATGCGCGAAATTTGTGTTTTTGTGATTTGAAATTGCCGCCAGTAGCAGTTTTAAATATCTTTATTGAATATTTTCTACGTTTTTATGTTCTCTATGGCCTGTTTGACAACCACAGATGCAAGAATATAATAGAAAAATAATTTTTTGTTTATGATCTCTTCAAAAGTTTGGTCGGAAAATGATTTTGTAAAATTTGAGTGCGTGACGTGCAAAATTGAAATCACTGTATTATACTATTTAATGAATTTACCACAAAAACTGGTATTACATTAGGAAGATACATTAACTGCCTACAATTATTTATAAGGATAGTTGCCGTGTTGGCTTTATTTGATTCATTTGATGAATTATACAGAGAGCCTATTTCACGATGTCAAAATCATGGTGATACTTTTTCAATAATTGTAAATTAGAACTGGAGATTTGTAACCATGTTTTTATATAACGTGCAAAACAAGGAAATAAGGCTTAAAATGAAATATATATCATAGATACACACATTGCCAATATTTCAGGGGGGTACTTTGCAAGTTGATGAAATCCACCAATATTTGACGAAAAATCACTTCTGACAGCTACCTTAAGGTCAATCTACATAAGGTAAATCAGAATATGTAAAATGATGATGATGATAAAATTGTATATATATCAAACCTTTGTATGAGCGTCGAATGGCAAACAATATCATAGTGATAATTTTATATCTAAAAGCAAAGGTATCGAAAAAAATGGTGGAGGGGAAAATAATTGATGGAACCAATAATTGATTTATTTAATTATTAAGCCCTAAATATTCTTTTAAATCAATTAAATTAATATTACAGTTTTAAAGTTTTTTTTTACATTAAATCCACACAGGAGGCCCTGAGGAAAATAATTTCCCTCAGGGCCTATGTCATCTGGGATGCTGTGTGGAGGGTCTTTTTGAGGAGAGGAAGGAATGAACATTGGTCTTGAAGAGACTCATGTTGTAGGAAGGAGGAAACACAATAGTTACAATGAAAGAGCAGTATATTGATTTAAACATTGCTTACACACTTTATCATAATAAAAATATTTTCAATTTATATTGGTTTATTCATAATTTAAGAAAATCAATACATAATGTCATTGTGCCTCGATGTAGAGTGAGACTCTCAGTATCAGTGTCGTGTCGTCCGTAATATCTTCCGTCATGTCTTCCGTCATGTCTTCCTGGTCTGGATGTGTCGATTCAGCCTGTCTGGAAATGGTCTTCCCCGTATAAATTTGGAATTTCCAAAGATAGCCAGACTTGGACTCACAAAGCTCGTAATGGTAAGCCCACACTGCGGCCAACGTTCAAACTTCAAACGCTTGGACGATCGTGTGGAGGGGTGTTCGTACGTTGGAAGTTCGAGTTGGAAGGTTGGAGTTCGCGTTGGCCCGGGATCGCCTTCGAGGCAATTCCGACGGCCAACTCACACGAACCAGCCTGCCTCAGCTGTCCACACCGTGCTGCGTACTATTAAAATGACTATATTATTACGGAGAGTGGTATAACAATTGTTTGAAAACATGTCGTGTATATAATTATATGATTATACGTACGTAATAATTGTAGGCAACTGAAAAAGATACAGCGGTTGGAGGGTTGGCCGCAGCGACCACACGATTGGCCAACCTTCCAACTCCGAACTAAGTTTGGAGTTGGAAGGTTTGGCTTCAGTCTGGACGTAGCATAAGACTTTATACCTGCGCTGGCCGCTTTGGTTTTGATCATCTGGACGAATCCCAAACGGCCTTTATAGCAGAGTAAGGATTCATCCAGTGAGATGTCTTGCTCGGGCAGGTATAAAGTCTCAAACTTATTTGAGAGATGGTCCAAGACGCGCTGAATCTTTTGTAATCTTCGCACAGATAACGGTACATCAGAAGAAAGACTTTCATTGTTGGTGAAGTGATGGAATTTTTTTATTAGAAGAAAACGATTATAATCCATGGCTCGGCTGAAATAAGGCATGGCGGTGAGTTTTTTTTTAATAGAAGTAGTCTTTTTCAACAGGAAGGGGACTAATACCTTGATACATTAAAATTGCCAAGAATACATACATTTCCTTTTTATTCGTGGGAACCCATTTATTGGTACGCGCATGGCGCTTAAATTGTTTTTTCGCAATCCATGATCTGCATACTTGTTGGTCTCTCTCGTGATCAGTTCAACGATATCTGCATCAAAGATTTTAAGAAAGGCATCCACAGGCTTGCCCATTTCGTCGGTATTGAAAGTTGGTCCTGGCGTGCCTGTGAATGTCTCCCTTATCCCAGTAAAACGTGAAATATCTTTGGACCAATCGAAAGAGTAACCTTCAAGCGGCAGAATCGAATGCATTGCCTCACTATCTACATGGTCTTGTCTACTAAAGTCTATGGCCATAGCGGAGTTAGGTAAAACGTTGATAATATTATGATAAGGTATTGGTGGCATGTAGAAGGTATCCTCATCGCTCTCGTTGTGGTCGACGTAGCTCATTCTGTCCATATCCATTTCTGAAACAACAGAAAACCCAAATTAATTTAACGTGTCTATATTACGATTACCCACTGCCTCTGGTACGGCTTTTGACTCGCAATACGATGGTCGCGGGATCGAATCCCGGCATGGGCAAATAAATTTGATTTGAATAATTAGTGTTACTTTCACACAAAATTCATTAAAAATAATATATAGTCTATTTGCGGCACGTTCCAGAGTGGAAGATTCCCTCAGTATCGCCCTGGTGTAAGACACCATTCAGAATTGAAAAGTTGCTTCAAATGGCTTTATCGTGTTTGGTGACCAGTTCTGAATAGCCAGGTACTTTCCCACCTCCCTCTTCCACACCTCCTTCCCCTCCCCACTACCTTCAGCCTCACAATATACCCCGATTGCGGGTGCCATAGTCTCACTGGCTCCAGCTGAGGCTCTTGTGAGGTATTCATATAAATAATAAAATAAAAAGTTACTTGAGGCGGGCAATGTCAGGAGTCAGAATAGCACAGTCAGGTAGGTATGGAATGAAGAAAAGAGTGTGTGTGCCGAGAACGAGTTGCATGGCGGTCCATCCTCTCTGCCTACCCCTGCAGGGAAATGGAGTGAAGGTAAGTTAGTTATTTTTATAACTCACGGTTTCCAAGTACCGACTCTTCTTGATAGAGAGCTGCCTCGTCCACGTTATCGGTTCTGCCCATGTCTGACTCTGAAATAATAGAAAACACAAATTTACAGTAGAATTCGGATATAATGACTTTGCATTTAACGGTCTACTGTTTTAAGCGACGATAATGGAAACTAGTAAGGTTTCATAGCTTTTAGTAGGAAAACGTATCCGTTTAAAGTGACCAACTACTTAAAGCGACCTATTTTAATGATAATTTGTCCGGTTACAAAACCCAACTACCAATACAGCCTCGTTTTTGACTAGGAAGCTCGACACAATGAGTCCCGTGAAGCGAAAGTGTTTTTTCAATTGATGAAAAAAGTGCTGTATTACACCGTTTAGAAGCCAGTGAATCACATGTAACCCTCGCAAAGGAGTTCGGCATGTCTCATTTCTCATTCTACAATACCCGTTACAGAAAAAAAAGATAGAATCCCTGTTTAATGCCAATGTTTTGAAATGTAAGGCCCTCCGTTCATGGAGATACTTACAAACTATATGATTGTGACGAAACCACAAGTACTCTGCATATATTTCACTCTTTAATGCTGGTTTCCGTACACGGCGCTATCCGGAATATACTGAACTTGATCATTTTTTACGTGCAGCGTGGAGTTTACACGATGTCAAGCGATGTCATATGACTTTTTTCCAACATCAATCCATGCCATCTCCACTAAATCCTTTCTTACGTATTCTGGTAAAGTATCGTTACATAAACATGCATTTTTTCTACTTCCAGAACAAATCTAACATCACTTTCATGTTCCGATGCCATTTCTGTCAAACGTCAAACGAAAAGTATCAGACACAAATGGTGCAACGCGTCGCGTGCGTTCAGCACCCCCGCGCCGGTTGCGTGAAACTGATTTGAAACCGACAGACGTCGCATAGCGCCCCGTACACGGTGCTACCAGCAAAATCGTACGGGGGGTACTTACGATCGGCGCGTATGATACGCTCACGAGGATCGAGTAGCTTGTAAGTAGCGTCATGTTTGGAGGCACTTAACGTTTCAGGACATTAACTGAAGAACAAATATATTATGCATTGTCATGTGTGAAACTATGATGTCGGTATTCACAATGCTGTGCGAAGTTCTTACTATCGAACAAAAATTAGACAAAACAAACTCAAATTTCAGACTTTTTACGTTAGTAACTACATATTTACTTGCATAGAATGTAGGTACATCATATCTTTTTGGATTACAGTACATTTTGTATGTTTGTTATGTGGAATTTTTAAGTACTATGCTTATCTCCTGCCAATATACCAACAGTGAAACTGTGCTAGGGACATCAATATAAAATATACATAATTGATTTTATATTGAGCCCCTGGTATGACATTTCAAAAAATAAACTCACCGTTCCCAAACGCCGACAATTCTTGGTAGAACGGCACGTCCACCCACAGCTCGCTGTGGTAGCCGGCTTCCGGAGAGAAGAGTTCCCCACACTGGAGTTCCCCACTCCGCGATGTCCCAGCTAACGGCTCCGGAGATGCTGCCTGGATTGGCGTAATTGGTGCATTGGGAGCCGTTGATTGGGTCTGTGCGGGAGTGGACATCCACGGTGGTGGAACGGGTCTTGGCAATGGTGAAGGTGTCCCTTGTGAAAAGGGACACGTTATTCTCTTCGGAGAAGTAATTCTGAAAACATATACATAAATCATATGAATTGTTCTCATTCACGTGTGAAATAGTAAGTACAGTATGTAAATAAACAATAAAATTAGAACTCTGTACAATATGCACTGAATGTGCCAAATGGACAGAGCGCTGATCTTACCAACTCTCACTGTAACAGTGGAACTCACTGTAGCCGGAAGGAAGCAGGCAGGGCCCTAACAGCCTTTAGGGCCTTGACGCGATCCTCTCGCACCAGTAGCAAAGCAGGGTCACCGTTTAAATAAATACAAATATATGATGAATTCAACGGCCACAGCAAAGTACTTTCATAAAAAAACATTAAAAAATACGAACACTCCAGACGAGGCTGCAATTGCAGCTCTGCGTTGACTCCCACATCCACGTGCAGGTAGTCGGGTACCAGCTGGTACTCCATCTGCAGCTCGTACCCCACCTCTCCCTCTTCCTCTGCCACCTCTTGCAGTCAGCACCACTCTATATATTTTAAATTGAAAACACTTAATGTAGGTAAGTACTTAAATGTTTAAATTTTGTTAAATATTGCAGTAATATAAAATTTTAAAATAATTATTTAAACCTGGGTCGTGGAATGCTCCCTCTCCCTGGACGATAGCTGTTTCTGCACAAATTTGGTAAAAGTAAACAATATAATTAATTATACAACTAAATAACCAAATTTTTATTGTGTGACGAAGGCTTTACACCATTTTACATCTAAAAAAAGTCAGACTTTTTGACATATGACTTTAAATAATTGGACAGCAAATATCTGTATTAATAATGAACCAATTCAAATTAAACTTATATTTATCTCTTTGTAATGAATCACTCTGATTGAATAACTACATTTCAAATGCGCTTGTGCAGTATTTATGAAATTATTGTAAATCAAAAACAGATGACGTCTTCAGTCGACGCATTTTTACACAAAAACATCCAGCGAAACAATATATTAGGAACAAACGAATTAAAAACGCATTTCAAAGATAGATAATTCAATCATGATAACACAGATATATAATTATGCGTTAAAAACCCAATAAATGAATTACTTACGGCATTTTAGGTAGTGACCATAATTCGTCGAAATAGTCAAAAGTTTTATTTTGTTTTTGACAGAACGCCTTAGAAAACCGCGAACACTCATTGAATAACACTTCAAAGACAACCGATAAGGTCATAGACATAAAGAATATTTTATCAGCTATTCGATAAAACAAATAGCTGGCCATGGAAAGGTTTTAAATAATTATAATAAATATTTTACGAATGGTAGAAAAATCGGTCGATTTTTCGACCGATTTCAATCGCCGAAAAATAAAAGTGGTCGATTTTTCGACCGAAATCGTTCCAGTGGTTAACTACGATTACCATTGAAACTAGCATGCTTTCTGACTCGGACGACTCAGACTCTGAATGTTTTCAACGCTCAATCTTGAAGGACAACTGAAAACTGAAATCAATTATCATTGATCTTAAGGCGGGTAGGGAGGGACGTGCAGGGTCACCATTCAGAAGTCTGCACAGCAGCCAACTGATGGGTGAGGCTGGGCTCCCTGCCATGGTCTATCAGCAGGAAGCTGAAGAGGTGCAACCACCTACGAATGTGTGGTCTGCTTCCCAGACTACAAAGAATGTTGAGACACAAAAAACTCCGGGAACATCAAATTCTCCGGGAACATCAAATGCTCCGGGAACATCAAATTCTCCCAACCAAGCTAACAGGAAGCGCCAGAGAGAGGAAGACGAGGCTAGCATTCAACAAACTTCGGCAAGCTTACTAAGTTCTGAATTGATTTTCCCGATCTGGGGACTACTAAATAATATATACCAGACATGAGCGATGCAAAAAATAAGCTAAAAAAGAAGGATCGAACTACCATCGGCGCAGCCATCGAGGAAATTACACTTAAACAAATTACACTTAAAAACTAAAAAAAATCCACTTGATCTTTCGTTTCTAAATCTTTACAAACATTATAGAAACATGTGTTCTAAACTTATAAAATATGCCAGAGGTAATTATTACAAACGTCAGATTCAAAACTGTAATAATGACCCTAAACTTGTCTGGAAAATTATTAAGGAGATGACATACACTAAAAACAATAAAAGTAGTGATATTACCGAACTTGATACACCAAATCAAAAATTAAATATGAAAGAAAATCCAAAGGAAATAGTTCAATTTGTGAATGAATATTTCTCCAAGGTGGGTTCTAATTTAGCTAAAAAAATAATTAAACCTCCTTATACTGATAATGAAATTAACAACACACTTACAAATAATATCACCTTTAAATTAAATACAGTTACAGCAGATGACATTAAAAGCATTATAGATTCAATGAAACCAACACTAACTTCAGGATCAGATGGCATCTCAATGAGAATAATTAAATCAACTAGAGATGAAATAATTCAACCACTCCTCCACCTTGTGAACAGATGTATCATGGAGGGTATCTTTCCCGAAACGCTTAAAATGGGTTCTGTTATACCAATCTTTAAAACTGGCAATAAAGCGGATATAAATAACTATAGACCGATAACAATATTGAATAATCTTTCAAAAATAGTAGAGAAAGTCATAAAGAACCAGCTCACTCAATATCTTGAAACAAACTTCATACTATCTGAAAATCAATACGGATTTAGAAAAAATATAGGAACCTCCGATGCCATCGCCTCTATTGTAAAAAGTATAAAACATAGTCTCGATAACGGAAATAAGTGTATCGGAATATTTTTAGATCTAAGTAAAGCCTTCGATACAATTGATCACACATATCTTCTAGAAAAACTCAAAAAGATTGGAATCTCAGGACGTGAACTAAACCTCATTAAAAGCTACATGTCAGAAAGGTTACAGTTAGTCAGGATTCAAAATGAATCAAGTCAACCAATACAAATCCAATATGGAGTCCCACAAGGCAGTGTCTTAGGCCCGATTTTATTCCTGATATATATAAATGATTTATGTGAACTAAACTGTCACGGCTCAGTCATTAGTTTTGCAGATGACACAGTCCTTCTATTCCATGGAAAGTCATGGGAGACTGTATTTGAAAAAGCTGAAAAAGGGATGAATCGGGTAAAAAAATGGCTTGATTCAAATTCACTAACACTAAATGATACAAAAACTAATTATATTAAATTCAAAATCCACAACAAACAGACGGATAACCTCAATACAAACCTAAACATAAAAATTCATAAAGACTGTATAAACGTGAACCGAGAAACTCCTTGCAACTGTCCAAAATTGAATGAAATACAAACAATAAAATATCTTGGAATAATAATTGATCAAAACTTAAATTGGAACTCCCAAGTGGAAAATGTGAGCAACAAATTAAAAAAACTAACCTATTTTTTCAAAACAATAAGAAACATTTTAGATAAAGAACAGCTAATTAAAATCTATTATGCCTTAGCCCAATCTCAACTACAATATGGTCTTATCGGATGGGGAAGCTCATGCGATTCCACTATAAAACCAGTCCTCATAGCACAAAGGGCAATTCTGAAAATTATACTTAGAGTACCCATCAGAACCCCTACAGACTATGTTTTTAAAGCGCTGAATTTAATGTCACTGAAACAATTATATACAAAAGATATTCTAATGTACGCATTCAAAAATCAGGATAACTTTACACAGACAAACTCGGGCCGATTCACAAGATCTACATTACAACATACATTCTACCAACCTACAACTAAAACGACTTTTGGACAAAGAAATATGGAATACTTCTCTGTAAAATTATTTAATTTACTCCCTCTTGCAATGAAAACCACAAAAAAAATAACCGCCTTCAAAAGAAGCATAAAAATATGGATTATGGACATGGGAAGGAAGAAAATAGATTCAATTTTGCAACCCAACAAAGAATAATGCTTTGTTTTGTACTTTCTTTTAGATATAACTTAATAATTTCCCTTGGCAATATTCTAACATAGATTAGGTATTTACTTATAATTAAAATAATAAAACTTGTACAATGTGTCCTTAGAACGGGGTACCCCAGTTAGGACACATTTTCTCTAAAAAACTGTAAAAAAAAAAAATATATAAATATAAATAAATATATAAATATATAAATAAAGACGAACCTCCACAACACAGCAATGGCGCACTCAGCGGCTGTGCGTAAGGCA
Source organism: Limnephilus rhombicus (assembly GCA_929108145.2). NCBI lineage: Eukaryota > Metazoa > Arthropoda > Insecta > Trichoptera > Limnephilidae > Limnephilus > Limnephilus rhombicus. Next base: position 52,516,579 of record OV815274.1, read on the forward strand.
GAGGCCCTCTCGGCTGCACTCCAGAACAATGCAGAACTAACGAACTAACTAAGAAGTTCGAAAAAATCTACAATAGCACTGGCGAAAACATCATCCCCACCTCCACATAGATTCCAAACTACTTACTTCATTTATATTAACTATCAGACAGACTAGTTAAGTGATAGCTAATAAATGTATAATTTTTTTTCAAAATTATTATTTTTAAACCAAAGATTTATTATTGATTCTCTAACTGACAGCCCTGAAAAGCGGAACTAATTGGCAGTACCTGTAGTCATTTCAAACTTCAATCATTTCAACTTATTAAAGGTAACAATAATGTCATTTCATTACTAAGTTACTCCATTTTAGCCAATTCTTAGAATCCAACATTATGTACAAATAAAAGTAAAGTAGGTATATTATACTTGATGTTGAGAATTTTTCCAAGTATTCACCTTTATTTACTTATTTTAACTCTGAATAAAAATGTGTATTTTGTACCAGCTCATTTTTTTTGTTGTAAAACATATTTGTATCCTATAACTAAATACTAGTTGTTATCATACATATGTACTTTGTCTAATGTACATTATTATCATTGTAATTACCCTCCTGTGTATCATGTATCACCGGATTGTAATAGCCATTTTATGGCGTTGAAATAAATAAATAACATTGATAAAGAAGAACTCTACTTACCGACGTGCGCTTAGTTTTATGATGTCACAGTCTAGAATTTATTTAATTAATTATTTTGGTTATAGTGAAATATTTCGCTTTTCCGGAGTTATTAGGTCAAAAACTATTTATTTTAAAAAAATTGATTTAAATTGTTTTCCGTAAATTTTTTCAAATCAGTGATAATGCCATCTCATAGTGAATTCTCAAGTGAATCGGAAGAAGTGCGGGAGATCAGTATTGAAAAGTTAAGATCCCTGAGTTCTGAACAACTTAAGATGTTATACGAATATATATAAAAAGCGTAAAAATCTAAAAATTCGGGGAATTGATGGTGCAAATGAAGGATTCGGATCTACAAATAATTTTGATGGATCAGAAAGGTCTACTCTCATCTAACGACCAAGCTAATCGCAAGGGATTATTGAAGTCAAGGAAAAAAATAAATAATTTAATTATTGAAACGAGAAAATCTATGGTCTATGGCTGTTCTGGAAAACATAATGGTCACAGAAAAAACACAGTTAGTCACTAACAATCCAAGTGTTACAAGTGCTCCTTTAGCTAGTAGTGAAACTGAAAGAGATATTACATCTGTACCTAGTACCTCTGCTACTGTGGTTTCTATCGAAAAGTCGCCTAATCAAGATAACAGAAAAATAACAAGTGATTCTCCACGCACTAAGCAAACGCGGATTGTCTCGTCGCTCGAAAAATGTATGAAGATAGTGAAAATTTTTAATGATGGAAAAATGAATAAATCCGATAAATCAGAAATTATGAAGATCGTGGATTCTTTGATGTCTGATTTCACCTCGATCGCTTTAGACTTGAATAGTGTAAAATCTCGAAGTGCCACTATTGATGAAATGATGAACGCACAGGTTGAAATTTCTAATAAAGTTGACAAAATTATAGCTACACAGACATCTATTCCAGCTGTAATAGATTCCCGTGTGATATCACAACCGGTGACATCGTACGCTGGAATTGTGGCTAAGTTGGATTTTGGTGGAGTTGAGCGACCGATAGTTCCTTTACAGCCCACTCTACTTTTGTACCCCAGCGTTCCGGAAGGTTAAACTTCCAATGAAACTAAGAAGATTATCGCCTCGGTTCTGAACCCAGCCACTGATGGTTTTCAGGTTGTCCGTTCGAGAAAAATAAAAGGTGCAGGAATTCTCCTGCAGACATCTAATACTGTTGGTTTGGATAATATTAAAAAGAACACTGAAAAATTAAGTGCTTCTGGCATCAAGGTAGTACAGCCTCTTGGCAGACTACCTAAAATTGTATTATATGATGTTCCCAGTTGCGATATTTCTGGTGACCCCGAACTTTTTAAAGAAATTTTTGTAAATAATATTGAGGGTAAACAATACAAGGGAGGATCATTTGAGAACGATGCGGCGCGTTTCGCTCTTTGGGAAACGTGGCCAACCTACTATGAATGTGGTGGTTTCCGTTCATCCTGAGGTTAGAAAGGTTCTAATCTGGTTCTAATGGATAGCGGTCATTGTTTTCTTGGGTGGAACGCCTGTCGCGTTCGCGGTTTTTTTGGAGCCATCAGATGTTTCAAGTGTCATCTGTATGGTCATGTAAGCAAGACTTGCATTCAGGACGTAATTACTCGTACGTGTCGTCATTGTACCGAAAGTGGTCACGATTATGAGGATTGCCCCAAAAGGGCAGAGGCCGCTGTCTGTGCTACTTGCAGACGTTTAAAAAAAAAGGATGATCACCCCACGGGTGATAGAAACTGTCCTGCACAGCGAGCCGCTATTGATATACAAGTCAGGATGACCGATTATGGTTGTCCTTAATTCTCCTTTCGAGTTTAGGTATGTAATATAAATAAAAATACATTTCTTTTTTCATTGTTTCTTATTGTGATTGGTTGTGCAAAGTTCCTAGAACTTTATATATTTTGTTTTGTCTACTCCATCTCAGTCCCTGTATATATCAGGTGACTTTACTTGTAATCTTAGTATTTTTGCAGGTATAATTTTTCCGTTGTTTTGAGTGGTGGCATTGTTTTTTTTTTCTTATATTTTTCAACACATTTTTATAAAATAATATTAATCATATTCTCTGTATTATCTCATATTATGTTCATCATTCATTACACTAACTCGTCATCCCATTTTCAGACTAACTCCTGTTTTACAGGGACATTTGAGGGTTTAGCTTCGTGCATCATAAGTGTAGCTTCGTTTATTAAAAAAAATTAGAGTCCTTGTGAAAGCCCTGAAGGAGTAATCATCTGTTACTTATACCGGGGCGGGAAAGCGGTTGGATTATCTCAAGTGTGCTTAAGCTATATTTAAGCTGTGCTTAAACTTTATTTATTTCAAATCAAGGAAATACTTATACAATTTGTCCAAACAAACGTTTTTTTTCATTTCAATGACAATTCTTTTTAAAAACTTTCTTATAATATTGATTATTTCGGTTTGACACCTCATAGAATGTGAATGAACAAAATTCTCACGAATGCGAACTCTGGTGGCATAAAAATGTACTATCCTACACGTCCACCATCTTGAACCGGAACAGGAACTCAACAGATTTACAGTCAGGTGAATTGCCAAACAGTCGATATAAAACGAGATTTCGCTACATACAATACAACTTATGCTGTATCCTGATCAGAGATGTGACATTTCGAATAAAAATCAAATCAGTCCAGAAGGTAACCAGTTTCCAGAAATATATGTTCTCTATTAGCTGTAGTATATCTTCAGAGTGAAGTATTGAGGTGAATTCTAGTAAAATGAGTGTAATATTGTAATGTGGAAGAAAAGCTATGTTAAGTAATCATTAAAAAAAAGCATTTTTACTACGTTAGTACTAACATGGCGTGAAGTCACCCGTTTTGCGGAGATTGGGAGATACAGGACGAGTACGATATCGTTCGAATCCCTTAAAATTATGTTCAAATGAACGCTTTTATTATTATAAAAAGGCAATAAACACACGTTCCTTATCGCTATAAAGCTATAGCTCTTTCAAAAGAAGAGATACACAATGTACGTAGGTACCGATACACAACGTCAGTGTTTTTGTGGCAGCGAAAGAGCCGGTTCCAGGAAAGCGGGACTCGATCGATCATCTCTACCCGAAACAAGAGGTCATTTGACAGCCGGTCATCGTCTATATGTATATCGCGCCAGTAAATCCTCTGGTTGTTTTGGATGATTTCTACTCCTAACGTGACTTTTATTATTATTTGATTATTCTGTTAATTTAATTGCTGCTTACCATGAAACCACAATTTTGACGCATCAGGTGGATTCAGTGTGTTCTGTGGGACGCAAACAACTCTGCCGTCACTTTACCTTTTTAATCCTGGCTATGGTTGTTGTTGGTTGAATGAGATTTAGAAGTGTTTGTTAGACAACAAGTATCCTGTAATTCATCATTGTACAAGTCACTAATAATCTCGAATCTACGTCAACAATGTTGAAGGTTGAGGGAGTCCCTTTGACTTCTCCAGCCGTACTATCTCGAACATTGCTTGCACCGCAGTGGGAGGGCTGGATTCATACGTTCGTTACTCCTGGACACACTGACCCCCAAATTCCTACCCGCCCATAATACCCTTTTCCATCACAAACTGCCTCTCCTTTCTTTCATAAAAAAGACCTTCCACACACATCCCAAAGATGACATAGGCCCTGGCCCTTAGGGGAATTATTTTCCTTAAGGCCTCCTGTGAGGAGCTAATGTGAAAAAAAGTAAAACTGCAAATATTCCAGGGAATTTTTCCGCCATTCCGAACACCAGTATTAATATGTTTTTTCTTACAAAACGAGTATTATTTTTGTGTTATTTTGTTACTTTGCAAGATTTGTTAAACTCAACACAGGTTTGACCTAGTGAGGTTATAAATTATATTGTAAACATTTTACCTACCATGTAAAGAAAAAAAAAATTAGTAATAATTAAATGTTATTAATGAATTATTTGTAAATGCCTATCTTTGATTCTGACAATTCATGGTGGATTTCCATTATAATATTCTCTACATATTATAAATTAAAGTCCCCCGCGTCGTCTGTCTGTCTGTCTGTCTGTTCGCGATAAACTCGAAAACTACCGAACGGATTTTCATGCGGTTTTCATCAATAGATAGTGTTTCGTGAGGAAGGTTTAGGTATGTAATTTGTCAAAGATTTGTGTAAATTGGTTGAAACATAACGATAATTGTTAGAAGTGTCGGAAAAAGTCAAGCCGCCTGGTAGCATTCATCGAAAACGCCGCCTAATCCTTATGGGATAGGTATAACAAAACAATGCATGGTGGGATATTCCTCTTTTATAGATCTACAAAAAAGTCCACGTAATCTATATCTATCTTTTATAAAGGTTGGATAACCATCCAGTAGCTGACGTTGTGTTTTATTTGCCACAGCAACGCGTGGCCGGGTCAGCTAGTAATATAATAAAACAAACATAAAACTTATTTCCACTTAATTTATTTTTGACCGCAACCCGTTTCAGCTTGTTAAAGCCATCTTCCAATCCAATCGTCAAATACGACGTGGCAACAAATATGGATAAATCATATAAATTGATTAAAATCCTTGTAGACTACCATATGGTCACCCTACCTATAATATTTACCTTCTCCACCATATTTTTTTTTATATATATATATGTATATAAACAGTAGATTAAGAAATATTTTTACCAGTCTAAAGATGGCTTTAACAAGCTGAAACAGGTTACGGTAAAAATAATTATGTGGAAACAAGTTTTACTTGTGTTTTATTATGTCATTTGTAAATGCATTTAGATTCGCTTGATGCCACTTTTGCAGTAAATTCAAATTTTCCGATAGAAAATGGACTCCACGTTACGTCACGACCTTTTAGCCAAACACCGCTCTCTCCCTTATTTTCTAAGAGCCTTGGGTGTATTTCGTTATAATTGCGACAAAAATATTGCTTAAGAATTACACAGTAACTCCCATAATGTACAATTCCCAGTGCTTGAGCCAGTGCCTACCGGATAAAGTAATGAAAATCCAATTCAAGCACTATTAAGCACTCCCAAAATAACGGATTAGGTCTTGTAAAACACGAAATCAGATGAATTAATTACCTACTTACTCAGTTTAAATAGTTCCACTGCTGTGACATTAATTCGGTGTTCACAATTTCCAACCGGACTGACCCCGCCGATTAATATTCGGTCACGGTTTCAAAATCCCACCAACATCACCATTTGGACTCGAAACATTTTGATTTACCCGTGTAATTGAATTATCCCTCGCTCCCCGGTGGAGTTTTGCCCGATATGCCTTGTCGAAAACAAATAATACTCTATTTATCCCAAAGGACCACAAGGCCCGGTCCTAAATTCGTTGGTAAAATCAAATTGTATCCAAATAACAGTGGTACCCATTCCTCTCTTGGCAGGGTAGGTACTTACATAATTTTATATTCTCTCTATAGTTTTGTGTGATCAATAATTTTGAACGTTTGAATTAGTCGTTCGAAGTTTAAAGTTTTATAGTTTGGATTAAAGCTAACTGTCTTAAAATCTATGATAATAAATATGACTCAAGTAATTTTGCGTGATCAATAATTTCAAATTTGGAATGTCGAATTTATTGTTCGAAGTATGAAGTTTCGAAGTTTATATTGAAATAAACTATCTCATACCCGTGACAAATCAGAGGAAAGCTATTTTTTGTTTTCTTTAAGAAAGACAAACATTCCCGGGTTACGAATAATCCGACAACATTTGAAAATCTACTATCACCACTGTAAAAAATGGAGGTCTTCACTCAGGAGAATTTCTTTGGGTAGACTGGTTTTTTATAAATGAAGCACTTTTTGGTTTTCACTTTAAGTTCTTGATTTTTTATTGTTATGATTTGAATATTTACAAACTGACGACAATAACTTTCCCCATCCAACGGACAAGGGTTCAGTAGTATTTTAAATTCTTAGTGCAAGTTTTTTGTAAAGAAGTAAGTCAATTTTACTGATGCAAGCCTTTTTATAACGGTTTCGTACATCCATTTTTACCCTTGTTTGTTGTGTGAGAAAAGGACAAAGACAAAAAATGATTCTAGCGACGAAATCAGACAACTCTTGGATCGCTAGATGTCGATAAAATCATTTTTTGTCTTTGTCCTTTTCTCACACAACAAACAAGGGTAAAAATGGATGTACGAAACCGTTATAAAAAGGCTTGCATCAGTAAAATTGACTTACTTCTTTACAAAAAACTTGCACTAAGAATTTAAAATACTACTGAACCCTTGTCCGTTGGATGGGGAAAGTTATTGTCGTCAGTTTGTAAATATACAAATCATAACAAAAAAAAATCAAGAACTTAAAGTGAAAACCAAAAAGTGCTTCATTTATAAAAAACCAGTCTACCCAAAGAAATTCTCCTGAGTGAAGACCTCCATTTTTTACATTTGGTCCTTCGAGCCGGATGATCCCACGAGCGGATACGATTTTTTCGGCTGAATGCGATCCTGGGAACCAGATCAAAAAATCAATGAAAGCCAGACATGAACCAGCAATAAACCAGGAGAATTCTGATGAAGCGGATCCACAACACGGGCAAGTGACCATCCATTTATCCATTTGATCCCATAGAAAAAACAAATTCGGTTAGACCACTTCGGTATTTGATTGTTGTTGATATAAAAAATCGCAACGGGCTGATTGTTACAATTGATATTAGCGAGATTTTTTGTGGATGGCTATGATTATAGTGTCGCAAAAAACATAAAGATCGGTGTTTTTGTGTTTTCATTGGTTTGTTTTTGATGTTGATGTTTCGATACTGTCGGTAGAGCAGGCGACGAGTACGAAGTACTGTCGTTATTTATTTGCAACTGAAACTAACAAGGTTTTTTGTGGCTAGTCATATGATTATGCTACCGCAAAAAACAGAAGGATAATTATTATAATGCATGAAATGTATTAATTGATTATTCAAACAATCTGAACGCGATCGTTGGGCGTTAGTTTGGCTTCCGAAGTGTTTTTTTCAGTCGGTAAAGCAGCTTCTTTAAAGTCAGATCGCGTCGCGAACGTTCATAACAAAATAATAACAATAAATTTTTTCCTTGTTGTTGAATACATAGCAATCTAGTGTTTTGTTAAAACAAAAGGAACTATCTCGAGTAAAAGACAGTGCAAGTTTTTAGTGTTTAACCGTGGTTAGGATTGGGCCACACCAGAACGATCAGTGAGTATTGTTAAATTGCTTGTTATTTACGAAATTCATGGATTTAAAAGTGTTAATTGCCCAGCGCGGTATATGTAAAGCCAAATTAACCAGATTCAAAGATTACTTAGAGAATAAGGAGTTATTACTTTCTGAGTTCGAAATACGCATTCAAAAATTCGAACCATTACTAGATATTTTTGAAGAGTTGCAAGAAAAAATTGAAACATTATCGCAGGATGAATTAGAAAAAGGGAACGAACGAGAAATGTTTGAAAACTCATATTATAGTGTATTGGCAAAAGCCAAGGATAGATTAAACGAAACCGGTAAAATCGTCCGTTCCAAAAGCGTCAAGCTCCCAATTTTAGAACTACCAAAGTTCGGCGGAAATTACGAAGATTGGTTACATTTCAGGGATACATTCATTTCATTAATTGACAACAACGACGAATTAGATGTTATTCAGAAATTCTATTATTTGAAATCTTGTTTGTATGATGATGCGGCAAGACTGATTGCGTCCTTACCTACAACTCGAGATAATTATTTCATTGCGTGGGAAATGATCACGGATAGGTTTCAGAATGACAGGGTAATAATAAATAAACATGTTAATGCATTGTTTAAATTGCAAGAAATAAAATCAGAAAATCATGTGGCATTACGAAAATTATTAGACGAAGCCCAATTGCACTTAAAGGCATTAAATAATTTAAATCTACCCACTGAAAGTTGGGATATATTATTAATTCATATTTTGTCAAATAAATTGGATAGCGAAACCAGAATGCGCTGGGAACAATATCCAATAAAAAATAAAATTCCCACTTATGAAGAGTTTATGAGATGTCTATACGAACGAGTGCAAGTTTTAGAATTCTCAGCACCAAACGACAAGCGACAGAATCATGCCAAGGGATTTCCTTCTAATTTTAAAAAAGAAACTTATGTTTCGTTATCATCGCAACATTTAAAATGTATTAATTGTAATCAAAATCATAGAATTTATAATTGTCAAAAGTTTTTAAATCTAGGAATAAAGGATAGAATGACAACAATACGTCGTTTGAAGGTTTGTCTGAAATGTTTGGCGGTAGGACATAAATTTCAAGATTGTAAAAGTAAATATAATTGTCGCAAGTGTGGTGCGAACTCACACAACACTTTGTTACATTTACAAAATGAAGATAAAATGCAAAGTCATCAGGGAAGCGATACTTCTTCAAAAGAACCTCTTGTTAACAATCATGCAACGAAAACATCCAACAATTTCATTTTATTATCAACGGCAGTGATTAACGTGAGAAATAATAAAGGAAATCCAATTAAAGCTAGAATTTTGTTGGACTCCGGAGCACAGTCTAATTGTATTAGCCAGGAATTCGCTTCTAAATTGCAATTAAAAATTAGAAAAACTGATATCCCTATTACCGAAATTCATAATAAAATACAGCATATTAAAAACATTGTGGATTTGGAAATATCTTCCAATTATTCACCATATTCAAAGAGGATTGAATGCCTAGTATTGTCGGAGGTGACCAGTAATCTGCCGCAAATCTCATTTCAGAAAAAAGGCACCGGCATTCCCCAAGGATTGCAATTGGCAGATCCAAACTTTAATGAAAACGGCCCGATAGACATGTTGATCGGGGCTGACACCTTCTGGGAGACTCTGCACTCTGACCGGATGAAGATTCAAGATTCCGGACCAATATTGCAACGAACCGAATTTGGATGGCTGGTTTCGGGACACATCTTCACTTCAGAAAAGAGGCCAGTAAAAATTTGTAATCTTTCACTCAACTTAATACATAAGCAAATTGAAATTTTTTGGAAATTAGAGGAGCTAAGTCCTATTAAACATAGGAATCACGAGGAGCGAGCATGTGTAGAAAGCTTCACAGCTACTCATGAAAGAGATGGCAGAGGCCGTTTCATAGTAAGTTTACCACAACGCCCCTGTGCGAAACAGCTAGGCGAAACTCTCCCTATGGCGGAGAAGAGATTGTATAATTTGGAGAAAAAATTAGCCTCAAACCCAGAATTAATGAAAGATTACAAGAATTTTATGCAGGAGTACAAGGACTTAGGTCATATGACGCAATGTGAACCACCGTCACCAAATCAAATACACTACTATCTGCCTCACCATGCGGTGATCAAAGAATCTAGTACAACTACTAAGACCAGAGTCGTATTCGATGGATCGGCTAAATCCTCAACTGGAATTACCCTAAATGATGCCCTCATGATTGGGCCGATATTGCAAAAGGATTTATGTGCACATCTATTGAATTTCAGAAAACATCAGTACGCATTAACGGCCGACATAGAAAAAATGTACCGGCAGATATTAGTGCAGCCGGAGGATAGAGACTTACAACGTATCCTTTGGAGAGACTCACCCAGCGAGGAGATTCAACATTATCAGCTGAATACAGTCACCTACGGTTTGGGACCATCATCATTCTTAGCCACCAGATGTTTGGAGCAGCTAGGAAATGAAAATCAAAACACAAATCCCAAGGTCAGTCAAATTCTTAAAGAAAATTTTTACATGGATGACTTAATAGCTGGCGACATTGGTGAAGAAGATTGCTTATTAATCAAGAAGCAACTATCTGCTATTCTAGCATCCGCTGGCATGAACCTAAGAAAGTGGCGGTCGAATTTGTCGTCGCTATGCTCAAATCAGGAGGAGGTTAGCGATATGATTATAAAGGATAACTCAAAGGAAGGAAAGATATTAGGTCTTTCTTGGAATAATCAGCAGGATTATTGGAAATATACTGTAGAGCCCATAACAAAACCAATTAGAAGCAAGCGTCAGATGTTATCCTCCATAGCATCCATTTTTGATCCCCTGGGTCTGATAGGACCTGTAACGGTAGTAGCGAAGCTATTAATGCAACGTTTGTGGCAGAGCAAAACTCAGTGGGATAATGAAATACCCCCTGAAATTTTGAAAGTTTGGAGAGCTTATATAGAAGAATTGCCGCAGATAAATAATTTAAAGGTACCTAGGAAAATCATTTGTCAAAATCATGTGAATTTGCATTTGCATGGATTTTGTGACGCATCACAGAAAGCCTACGGGGCCTGCGTGTATATGGTCTCCACCGATGACTCGGGTGGAATCCACTCCAATCTAATAATTTCTAAATCAAGGGTGGCACCCTTAAAAAGCACATCTCTACCTAAACTAGAATTGTGTGGAGCTATATTGTTAGTAAGATTGATTAATTATGTGAAGGGAGCTATTGGTATGCCAGATGTATCTACTACTCACTGGTGTGATTCTCAGATAGTCTTGTGTTGGATAAGGGACCAACCAGCTAGGTGGAACACCTTTGTTGCTAACAGAGTGAGCAAAATTCAAGAATCAAGTCGACCAGCACAATGGAAGCATGTGAAATCAGAGGACAATGCTGCAGATGTACTATCCAGAGGTAGTAGGACTTCTCAATTATTGACATCCACCATATGGTGGCACGGACCCGATTGGCTAACCCTTACAGAATCCGGTTGGCCATGCGGAGAATCTACGTACATAGATCCACCTGAGGTGAAAACAAAAACTGTAGTGTTGGCATCAGTAACGCAAGATTGGGACATTTTTAGGAAATACTCATCTCTAACCAAATTGCAAAGAGTAACAGGTTATTTACTTAGGTTTTTATTTAATTGTAGGAACCCATCGCTCAGGCGTTATGGTCAATTAAAAGTAAGTGAATTAAATGACTCTTTGAATGTTTTAATATCCAGAGCGCAAGCTTATTCCTTCAGGGAGGAGATACGTGCCTTGCAGTCGGGCAAGGATGTCCTAAAAAGTAGTAATTTGCACTCACTAAATCCTTATTTGCATAATGATTTACTTCGCGTAGGCGGCAGGCTTTCCAAAGGAAAATTGCTGTCAATAAATCAACAACATCCAATTTTGCTGCCACCACATCATAGTTTAACCGAATTAATTGTAAAAAACTACCATCATTTACATTTGCATGCAGGTACTCAAGCCTTATTGGCAATAATCAGATTGAAGCTCTGGCCAATAATGGGAAAAAATTTAGTGAAAAAGATTATAAGGAAATGTATAATATGTTATAGATCAAATCCAAAGACGATGCAGCAAATAATGGCAGACCTTCCAGCCGAAAGGATAACGGAATCTAAACCTTTTACGATAAGCGGGATCGATTATTGTGGACCTTTTTTGATTAAGTCGGGTACTCACAGAAAAACTAGTAACGTAAAAGCTTATATATGTTTATTTGTATGTATGGTGTCAAAAGCCATACACTTAGAACTTGTACTGTCTTCGAATACAGAAAGTTTTTTAAATGCCTTGAAACGTTTTATCGCACGCCGTGGAAGGCCGAGTAAATTATTTTCGGATAATGCTACTAATTTTAAAGGCGCGAACAATCAGCTACGGGATATTTATGATTTTTTGTCAAGCTCTAGCGATGAAATCGAGAGATCATTATCAAAGCTATCAATTCAATGGGGGTACATTCCGCCAAGGGCGCCGCACTTTGGAGGCCTTTGGGAAGCCGGGATAAAATCTGTGAAATATCATTTGAAACGAGTAGCAAGTAACTCCTTATTAACATATGAGGAATTTAATACCGTTTTGTGTCAGATTGAATCTTGTTTAAATTCTAGACCTCTTACCCCATTGTCAAATGATCCAAATGACCTAAACTTCCTCAGTCCCGGTCACTTTCTTGTTGGTGAAAGCTTGGCGGCGATTCCAGAACAAGATCTACAAAATATTTCAGTCAACAGGCTGAATAACTATCAAAAGTTATCCTTACTAATACAATGTTTTTGGTCGAGGTGGCGATTGGAATACCTGGCTCAGCTCCAAGGCAGAACGAAGTGGACCAGCGGACCTAATGCGCAGCTAAAACCAGGCGATATGGTGGTCTTGAAGGAAGACAACCTACCACCATGTGTGTGGAAACTCGGACGTGTAATTGCAGTCCATCCAGGAGCTGACGGGAGAGTGCGTGTGGCAACTCTCAAAACATCGCATGGAACTACTCAGAGGGCGATTTCAAAGCTGTGTCTATTGCCAATAGACGATAACGAGGAGCTGAAGATGTCAACATCCCCAATGAGTGCATAAAACAATGAGTGCATAAAAAAGGACAAAAATAATAAATAATAATAAATAGTAAAAAAAAATATATAAAAATTTTTACGTTGAAAGTAAAAAAGTGCAATAACAATTTTACGTTGAACAGTATCAAAAATTTCCAGTGTTAAAATGTGGATACCAATAAAAACTTGAGTGTGGTAGGGAGTGATATAAAAAATAATAAAACAAAAAAGGATTGTAGATCCATATATTTAAGAAAAAGTGGTGAAAACACTTAAAAATGAACGCTTATAAATCAGGATAGCCTGCTGGCTATAATTGCAAACTGCATAGATATATCTGGAGAGACATTGTAATAAGTCAAATGTGACAATGAACTATGGAAGGAAGGATGATTTATCTTTATTCAATTTTTTCCCGAGGAAGGAAAGATGACCAGGAAACCTGCCGCGACATGTTTGTGCTGTCTATATTATATGTTTATATGTAATTATTGTTATGGTTTCTGTTTGTTTTTGAAAAAATGTAGTTTGTTTTTCGGAACTGTCTTAGTGTGTTATGTTATTGAATAACTTTAAAATTAATTTAATGAATTTGAATTTGATTTTGAGCAAAGTCAATATTTAATTTAGGCTCATAATTGGTTTGCATAATGTTATTTGTTTAGTTTGCAGAAAAATGGATTCGATATTTCAAAATAAATATCTGCCCATTTTGGGGCGGAATATGTTTAGATTTAAACCCAGGACTCAAACCAATTATGAAGTTGAGTTACCATCAAAGGTTGGATTGCGATTCAAGAGTTGTCTGATTTGTTCGCTAGATGTCGATAGAATCATTTCATTTTTTGTTCCTTTCTCACACAACAGACAAGGTAGATATGGATGTACGAAACCGTTATAAAAAGGCTTGCATCAGTAAAATTGACTTACTTCTTTACGAAAACTTGCACTAAGAATTTAAAATACTACTGAACCCTTGTCCGTTGGATGGGGAAAGTTATTGTCGTCATTTTGTAAATATTCAAATCATAACAATAAAAAATCAAGAACTTAAAGTGAAAACCAAAAAGTGCTTCATTTATAAAAAACCAGTCTACCCAAAGAAATTCTCCTGAGTGAAGACCTCCAATTTTTTACAACCACAGTAGGCCGAAAATGTTGCTTGAGTCATGATGGAGGACTTAGTCAGCCAAGGAATCGAACACGGAACGCTTGGAAGGGACCCAGACGCGATGGCTACTCACTACTACCGGTCATTTTTTTATCCAATAATAGAGAACAACAGCCCATTTTTTTAAATTTATAATGACCTTCTGACTTAAATAATTGCATTTATTTCTTTTTAGAGTTTGTTTTAATAGTTTAAATAATTTTCAAACTTTTAATTTTTCAAGATCCCGCGAAAAACACCCCACGTATAGTGAATCGTGTGACGTAATCACTCCTGAAAAGTTTTTCAACCGGTGTTCATTTTGTATGACAGTTATACGGAAGAAAGTATGGTACTATTCGATAAGTTAAAACATTTTTAGGTGGAATTATTTATTTATTTTATTATATTTATTATGTTATTATATTTTTCAATATTATTACGGAAGAGTGGTATAGAAATTGTTTGAAATTATTATTTTTTTAGCTTATAAAATCAATACTATCTCAAACGGAGCATCACATGTACACTGCAAAAATTGTAGGCAAAACGGATACAGGCGCGATACAGTGCCTACCAGCTGATCGACGACAGCCATTTTGAAATCAAAGTTTGTAGAGAAGTGAGTCGTTCGCGAACGAGTCGGCTCAGTGGGACGGATCTTCAGGGCCCGCAACGCGGATTTGTATCGCTTTATTACATATTTCCCTTAAACAGGTAAAAATAAATGTTATTCTTGAAGATAATATCTAGACTTTGCCCGCGCCGAAACGCAAATTATATAAAATTCACTCGATAGAAAAAAATCGCAAAGTATGCTCCAAAAATTATTATCAACACGTTTGTTTCAGTTATTTTACAAGTTATATGTATGAAAAAATTCACAGTGTTTCTTTAAATGCTGTTTAAGATAATGCCCGTGAGATTTTTGCTCTATTTTAAACGAGTCGTGTCTTATTAAACATTTTCGCATCGATTTTGTCGCTGTAAATGTTAGCGCTCTCCTGTAACATTCGTAATTTCGTATCTCTCCATCTTCTTCTTTTCGGGCCCGGTTGCAGAGCCTTCATACGGATCCGTAAGATCCGGTTCCGTAAGACCGATCTTCAAAGCTACGGACACACTTGCTCGCGGTTCGCGGATCTTTGCGAACGAGTGAGCGGGTTGCTACTAGGTAGCATGCTACTTGGTGGCAATTGCTACTAGGTAGCATGCTCGTTGGCTTCTAATGAGCAAGTGTGTCCTTAGCATAATTCAGTCGTTCAATTGTACCGATTCATTGAACCGGATCTTTTCATTCTCGTTCAACTGAGCCGCTTTGCCCGTCTCTAGGTGCATTATATGATAGCATTATGATATGGCATATTATGTAATTTTTCCGTACAGTTTAAATTTTTTCAATATTTTAAATAATAGAGATACCTCTATGTTTGATACTGAATTATTTAGGCTTAAATATTGTTTCAACAAACACAACAACTAAATCTCAATAAACAGTATGAAATAACGAATGACATGAAATGTTATTAATACTGATGGCTTGTGTCATACCTACATAATCAAAGTTTAAATACAAAGACTGGTGACGCGTGACGTCAGCACTAACCATTCAGTTATACCAACTTTACAGTGTGTTTTGACGAGAGGTTTAAAAATGCACTTTTTAATATTTTTTTAAGAACTCTACGTTTACTTATATATTCAGAATCAGCGTTCATTGGTCTGTATGAACATATTTTTTTAAAGCCATAATATTTTTCACTGGAGTTCCTTATTGCAATCTTCCTTTTTCCAGCATTTGGTTTTAACTGAACAATTGACATTTAAAAACTTTCAGTGGGTTCAAATCTTAGTTAGTTATTTGCACAGCACCATATTCAGAGTTAAAAATGTAGGTAGAAAAATAACCGCATATTACTTTATTTTTTATCAAGATCCTTCAATGTTAATGACATTTGAAACATGTGGCAATAATTTCTATTTCTAAGTTTGTGTGTAAAAAATAAAATTCTCAACTAATTTATTTTTATTTTCCTTAGTTTAAGGCTACACAGATGACAGATATAACCTTATAGTAAATATGACTTGGCTTAAATCACCATAATTTATTCTGGTACAGGCCAAGATCGGATACATTATAAGGTTAATATATCTCTTGCCTGTGACTGGTTTTGGAAATACGCGCAATCCTGCGGCTTCAGTGACGATTTTCGAAGAAATTTAAAAAAAAAAGGGTGTGTAGTTCACACGCGAGACAAGTGAAACTAGAAAGTCGCTAGATGTCGCTTTCTTCTGCCTGTTTATTTTAAAGTGATTTGAAAATTGGACATTGATTTACAAAAACCAAAATGTCTATTTTTTTGGATTTCGTAGGATTCGAACTTCAGTCCGCCGGATTTCTTTGGCCGCCAAGTTTTGCGTCGCCTTGAACCGCTGCACTATAGGACGCGCTCAGCCAGGCGCAAATTTACGCATTATATTCCAACGACCCGTAAAAAAACAAAGCGGCCGATGAGCGCAAACCTATCGTCGTTTTCATTTTATATCTCAACCAATAGGAGCCTTGAGCGCAGTTTAATGCTTCGCAGGTGCCGTAGTGCGTCGTTTCCGTTTCACCCGAATGTCAAATCACTCTAACGGGGCTAAGGAAGTTTCACTTCAAAAAGCAATTTTAGATCAAACAATAGTATGGTTTCAAATATGTCGTATATATTTATGTACTAAAATAGTTAATTTCAAATATGTATAACACATTTACATAAAAAATAATGAGGTTTAAATATGTATAATACATTTATATGTAACAATAGTGAGTAATAATGAAGACAATATTAGCGAAACTGGATCGAAAATCTGAAACAGAACAATTAGAAAAAGATACGGTAACATCTGGGACTCGAACCCAGGACCTATCACTTGCCGGGTCAGTGCTATACAAACTGAGCTAATGTGTCCCTATCCGTTTCGGTCATATTTAACTGTATCAGTCTTTGACTAAGAACTTTTTTTTTACATGGGCTCCACACAGGAGGCCCTGAGGAAAATAATTTCCCTCAGGGCGTAAGTCATCTTTGGGGATGTTGTGTGGAGGGTTTTTTTTGGAAAGGAAGGAGAGGAGAGTTCTGGGAAGGAAAAGGGTTTAAGGAGTGGGTAGATCTGGGGTTCAGTGTGTCCTGGTCATCCACCTCCAAGACTTAGACAAACCTCACCCCATCAACCCGGGCAGCCCTGCTAAGTCACCAAACATAGCGAATCACAACAATCAACATTATCTTCATTTTCTTATGGCATATTTTTATTGGCTGCTATCTTTATGTAGGATATAAAGATTCAACCAGAACTATATGCTATCTAGATGGTGACTTGAATAATTTTATCCATTTTTATTTAATATGCTAGATGACACCGTAACTTTGTCTGATTTTTGTGTTTCAGATTTTCGATTGAGTTTCGCTAATATTGTCTTCATTAATTAATAAATATTACAAATTAGGTTTTATTTATATCCAGCAATAGTGAGTTTCAAATATGTATACATATTAGGGAACGTACCCATACTAGGTGACCTAATCAGGAGGGGAGGGGTCTTCAAAATACCACGCTTGGTACAAATGAGCGGTGGGGGCTTAGGTTTTTGGTCACCGGGGGGGGGTTAAAAAATGCTAAAAGTTGGTCACGTAGTATAGGTACATTCCCTTATGTATATCCATTAATAATGGGTCTCAAATATTTATTTTACATTTATATTCAACAACAGTGAGTGTCAAGTATGTATTACATGATAATATATTTTAACAATTTCAAACTTTTTCCACTTAATTTATTTGGGTCGTTTTTATTTAGTGCTGAGTGACCAGTGAGTGAGATGGCCTTAACAGGCTGAAACCGGTTACGGTCACAAATAAATTAAGCGGAAAAAAATTAAACTGTTTTAATATTTTATTCATTTTTTTGTTTAATATTTTTCAGTTTCGTATTTGTTATTTTTCATGTTTTTTTTTTATTTTTTTTATTTTACTTATATTGTTATTAACGTTTTTTATTATCTTTCTAATTTCTTTTTGTTATTTTGAAATGTTAGATGTAAAGGAGTGAACTACATTCTGGAATAAACTATTATTATAATTATTATGGAATTCCACCACGATTTGTCAATATCAAAAATATAAAAAATGTAACTATAATATGATAAGTTTTAAGATTTTCACGGCCAAAAAGGTACCCAAACTAAAGTACCTATAATATATTTGTATCCAAAATTTTTTTAACAAAACGACTTCAAAAAATGCACTAAAACGAAAAAAATAATTTCGTGCTCTTCTACAACTTAATATCAACTTACTTTTTCTACTCATCAATATGTAGGTACGATTATTATTTTTGGAGTCCGTGTCAGCCAAGGTAGGTTTGTAACTACATACATAGTTATAGGACTTATGGGTGATATGTGCTTGTGTCGCACGCGCGACTTGACGAGGCCGGGGCCGCGGCGGAAGGGGAGCTGTCAAGTGAACACGCCGGGTCGGGTACCTTGGCTGACACCGACTCCTAAAATAATAATCGTACCTACATACCTATTTATGAGTAGAAAAAGTAAGTTTATATTAAGTTGTAGAAGAATACGAAATTATTTTTTTACTTTTTAGTGCATCTTTTGAAGTCGTTTTTTTGTTTTGTTAAAATTTTTGTTTATTTTTTTATTTTTAGTGAATCTGAAGTACACTAGCTAATTTGTCTGAATATGGGTAGACCTACTAAACGTGCTGCTCATATGAGACAGTCATAAAGCTAAGTTTACACGAAGCCAGTGCTCTGCCGCCTGACAAGCCAGCGCTGGCCCGGCCCGTGTTGTTTAGACGAGGGCAGTAATTTCTGGATTTTTCTTGTGGTGAGCACACGTTCGAAACAAAAATTAATTCGGGACAAATCCGTTTGTTGAAAAAAAACGTTTGAAAAATATCTCTGCACTATTATTAGAAAAGATAATTAATATAATAGAGGAAGTAGTCGTAAAGAAAAAAAGACTTTGGTCAAGAAAATGGACACCGATAGAACCAGTATTGGAGCCTCTGCTTTGTTGCTACAACAACTAAGATTAGAAGATCCTTCTGAGTACAGGTTGGCCTTGCTAGTTACGACTGAAAACTTTGACGAGTTATTTTCACTTATAGAAGGCTCAATTCAGCGTCAAGATACTCTGATGAGAGATGCATTACCAGCAAAAAAAATGTGTATACACTCCACGGATATGCGCCAGTGGCTGGCGCGATACGTCTACACGTGTTGCAACGCTGGCACGGGGGCTGCGAGGCACGCGGGCGGAGGTCACTGACTTGAAAAATAGACTCGCGCTCTATTTTAGCCAGTGCTGGCAGCCAGCGCTGGCCTCGTGTAAACCATACTTTACTTGACCATAACGACGTTACGGTAAGGTGACTCACCGTATAGCCTATAAAAGATTCGGCCGAGTATCGTTAATTTGCTCCTAAGAATTGAAGAGTTCCGTTACTTTGTCATGGATCCCATAATCAGAACCTAACCAAACTCTCATCAAACTACCCTTGAAGTACATTTTTTTTTTACATGAGCTCTACACAGGAGGCCCAGAGGAAAATAATTTCCCTCAGGGCCTATATCAACTTTGGGGATGCTGTGTGCAGGGTTTTATTAAAGAAAAGGAAGGAGAGGAGAGTTCTGGGAAGGAAAAGGGTTTAAGGGGTGGGTAGGAATATGGGGTTCAGTGTGTCCAGGTCATCCGCCTCCAAGACCTATACAAAACTCATCCCATGGACCCGGGCACCCCGGCTAAATCACCAAACGTAGCAAACCACTTGGGGTGACCTGTGGCAGAGGTGTTGGTTATCCAATAAAGGTTCCCGGGGCGGCGGTACCCATTCCCGCCTCTCAAATTCAATAAAAAAAGAATCATCGAAATCGGTTGGCGTGATATTGAGTTATTCGTCCATTTGTCGGGTACATACTTAATGCAAATTTAAGACATATTGTTTTCTCATGGATGCCATTGTCAGAACTGAACTAAATTGAAATGGGACCACACGGAAAGCACCAGCTTTCAAATAAAATAATAACCATCAATATCGGTTCACCCAGCCGAAAGTTCTGAGGTAACAAACATAAAAAAAAAAAATTAAAAAAATACCGTTGTATTGAGAACCTCCTCCTTTTTGAAGTAATTTAAAAAGAGGATTTTCTAATAAATATAATAATTTTATATCCGACAATAGTGAGTTTCAAATATGTATCGAACGTTATTATTACCCCAGCGTCTGCGTGGTTGAAGTTCAGAACCCAGTTTCATGTGCATGTTGACGCCACGCCGTACGCGTTGCGCCACAAATAACATCTGTGTACGTGGAATTTCAAACAAAACTACAGTTGTAATTCGGTTTTGAATTCAAGAATTCGTAACAAGATGTCGCCACTTACGTCAGCAGCTCGCATGTGGACGTTTCTTCCCTAGGTATAAGTACTACGGATTGGTAGAATTTAAGTATCTTTCCGGATATGGAGAGATTGGAGAGATTTCATATGGCGTCATTGCCTGTCACGATTACTTTGACTCGGCGGCTAACTGTCACTGGATCACAGTGTTTCCGAGGAACTGGCTGTTTTTGGAACCAGTTCTTATTGGATTTATAAAATGGTTACCTACACTCAAACTGGGAGAAGCCGAACTAAAAGCCGCCCGCAGGGCCTAGCAGCAAAAACCTGCGGAACGGGTTTTTAACTGCTAGTAATATTAGGTTCTTACTATGAAATTTTTCGTTTTGCCGTTCAGGTTGATCTCAAATATCTTCTCTTTGGTTAGGAATTCCAAATTCAAATTTATACAGCTATTTACTCATGTATTTGAGTTTCGAAAATTATAATTCATTTGTTTTTTCCTTAATTGTTTTTTTTTCTTTGCGTCACTTAGTTTATAAAATGGAAAACTTGTGTTTTGAAAACACGGTTGTGTTTTTTTTTTTTGTCGTTCACTACAGCTTTCTTTTTTTTTCTTTTTTTATTATTAAGTTAAAAGAAACATAGTATTTCGCTTTCTTAACTTAAATACAGAGCATATATATATGGTACAGTAGTAAGAATAATATTTTTAATTTTGTTCCAACATTTTGAGTTTAAATAGTTTTTTTTTAAAGGTTTTTATGTTATTTTCCGTTTTTAGGCTATCTGGAAGGAGATTATATATATGAACTCCCTCGTGACCAATACTTCTCTTGCCACTTTCAGTCTTGACAGTATTTTTGTACAATTTATTGTGTTGTCTAGTATAATGTTCGTGTACTTGTGATGTTTTTATAAATGTTGTATTTGTGTGTATAAGTCCATTTTGTATTTTGTAGATTAAAAGACATATGTTATATTTGTACAATGTTCTTATTTTCAAAAGGTTCATTTCCTGGTATAGTTTTTTTGTGGGAGTGTCTGGGTTATAGTTGAAGAGTTTTTTAATAACTTTGTTCTGTATTATTTGTAAGTCGTTTAAGTACGTAATGTATGTGTTTCCCCATATTTCTATTAAATAATTTAGATGGGACTGGATTAAGCTAAAGTATAAGCTCCTCTTTACCTCTGTTGGTAGAAGATGAGCAATTCTACCAAATACACTAATTAATGGGATGATTTTTTTTTTTAGTTTTTCTACGTGTTGTTTAAATGTTAAATGTTTATCAATATATAAGCCCAGGTATTTTTCGCTATCTAGGATATGTAGGTCTCTTTCTTCTATTTGTAATGGTTTATGCGATGGTGAGATTCTTTTAGGTGAGCTTAAGATCATGTAACCGGTTTTATTAATATTTATTGTTAATATATTTTGTATTAGCCAATCGTTTAGTACATTAAGATCCGTTTGAGATTATTCTAATAGACTTATTAGAACAATCTTATTAATACTTATTATTCTTAAATCTGGCCAGACGATTACGGCAGATGTCTATTGCCAGCAACTGCAAAACCATGATGGAAAAGCTAGCTGCTAAACAACCGTGGCTTAGAGGAGCTTCAATTGGAATGTCTAAGACATCCACCGTACTCTCCGGACCTTGCCCCAACAGATTATCATTTTTTTCGAAACTTGGATAACTTCTTGCAAGGGAAAAAATTCAACTCCAATGGGGCAGTCCAAACCGCCTTCAAAGATTTTATTGATTCCCGTCCGAATGGTTTTTTTAGTAAAGGGATCGATGAACTACCTATGAGATGGCAAAAGTGCATAGATAGCAATGGTACATACTTTGATTAAATAAATATATAATATTTAAAAAAAATCGACTTTATGCTACTCCCATACAAAACGCCCATGTCATATGTAAGGACCTAATATATTTAATACGCTTGACACAAAACTTCTTTTCAATGTCTTTTCCAGATATCTATAAATTATATCCCGCGCTTTCTTGGAAAATAAAATTTATATTTTAAACAATTACACACGCGAGTCTTCATAAACTGAAATATTTTTTTAAGTTGATATTTGTTCGCGTTTACTGATGTCTCTTTTGTAAAGACATCCGTTTCAGATTTTGTTTTTGACGTTTTGATTATGTTCGCTGGCCAATTACACTCACCATATTATTATCGAAATTTCATCCTGAATCAGAGGGCTTATACCCTTTTAAACCTATCGCTTCGGAAAACGACACATTTCATGTTATAAAATGTGTCGTTTTCCGCAGCGATCCTATTTAGGAATAATAATTACATACCTCTCCTCATCTGCTAGACCATTTGGCAGGTTGGTTCAATATCGGTTAATGGTACTTAATATGACGTTACTCAGTAAATTGGCTGGGATGCTGTGTGGGCGACCTAAATACCACCTTTCTAAATACAATTGGCAACACCCCTGCAGATTAAAAGTCAACTGCACAGGCTTGTATGACAGCAAAAAGAAAAACAAATAATATCCAATACGGAAATAACCCTTTACATTGTTACGTGTTCGCGCCGATTTCGTTCCCTTCCCCACTCTCCACCTTTTTTTTAGTGTTCGCAATCAACTGCCGTGACAACGCTCTCTCTGTGAATTTATAAATCGTATATAAACTCGCATTGCAAAGGATCCTTTGGAAACTATTTATATTTTAATGAAATCATTAACCTTTAACTGCCGACGTTATTTATTTTTACGTATTCTCTGACGTGGGGCCTGGGCCGCCCGTTACTTTAAATGTTTATATATTAGACATCCATGAAAATTTTGAGGTCCAAATAATTATTTATAGGACAATTTAAATATACTTAAATAAAATAAGATACTTTTTTATTGTTAAGTAACTTATATTTGACAATTTCGACATTACGTTATAATTTTTGGCAAAAATCACTTGAGATCAGAAATCAGTCTGTATTATCTATTAAACTAAATAAAAACAATGAACTCACTTTTACAATAATATTTCAATAGTGTCTCGAATAAACTGTAAAAATAAAGCTTTAGTAAAGTTGTTTATGTTTATATTTACATAGTAAAAATCAACTTTAAAAAAAGTCACGCGGACTGTCACTTTAAATGTTTATATATTAGAGATCCATGAAAATTTTGAGGTCCAAATTATCATTTATAGGACAATTTAAACATATTTAAATAAAATAAAAATCGATTTTTATTGTTAAGGAACTTATATTTGACAATTTGTATTAATTTTTGACAAAAATCAATTGATCAGAAATCAGTCTGATTTATCTTTTAAACTAAATAAAAACAATGAATTCACTTTTATTATCATATTTCAATAGTGCTTCGAATAAACTATATACATAAAACTTTAGTAAGGTCGTTTATGTTTATTTTTATACAGTAAAAATCAACTTTAAAAAGTCACGTAAGTACTGACGATGGGTCAGAGAGGCCCACAAAAAAATGAATTTCCTTATAAAAATTTCATCACCGGCGTCACCAAATTCGAAGCTTCTGGATGCGGCGTATGCGTCCCACGCGGGGAAGGGAGTATTTCGATATTATTATGATTGCTGGGCCTGAGCGGCCCCACGTCAGCAGTTAAAGGTTAAACAGCATAGTGAACCATACGCAGAAAAGTCATCTCACCTTTCAGTGTAATACATTGCAGAGAATTCACTCCACCTTCACTTGACGTGAGTACCTTTCTTACAAATACAGTTTATTGTCGTTGTAAGGAACACAGAATTCATTTTGCCGTGAATTTAAAAACCACCAGTCAAAACACAGTTGATAATATAATAAATATTACATTCTTCTAATTGATTAAAATTTCATATACGATAATATACGAAGCGGATTAAAATGTCGGTCCGGCGAAATTGACATTGTTTTCCACATAGCCACATACAATGTTCTTATTAATTTTGTATTTAATGGCCCACATTTTGTGTCTCCGAGTTGGAAACGCTCCAAACAATTTAATGCGCCAAACGGCAGACACTGTACCAATGGTTTGGATAATCATAAATCTTCGTTGGTGAAATCACCAATCACTATTTCATTATCTAGTGAAATTTGAATGAATCAAAGGTGATTTTCTTCGCGATTTAACCCTATCTTATCTATATCGTCGATGGTCGTTTTTTTATCGTTTTTATCGTGTCACGGTGTTTGTGGCCGCACTCCTCCGAAACGGCTCAACTGATTTTTGTGAATTTTTTTATGTCTATTGGGTAGGTATGAGAATAGGTTGTAAAGTATATTTCATACCGTGATTAAGGTGTCCATAGGTACAAAAATATTTCTGCATAGCCAGAAATATTTTTCTATTTTTTTGTCAATTTTTTTTTTTGATTTTTTTTTTATTTGGCATCAAAAAATACCTATAACCCCAAATATTCTCCCTCCAACCCCCACCCTCCCATTTTTTTATCGCGTTTTTAATATTTTTGTATGAACAAATTTAACTGTAGTTCGTACTTCAAACAGAACGAAATTATTTATATTGTTGAATGACAGAATAGCGCCCTTTCTGGTCTCTTTCTGGCATAGATCCCGTCCCCACACATTTACAATACATTCGTTATTTTTTTATTGTACAAATATTCACTAGAAATAATTTACATGACAGAACAACGTTTGCCGGGTCAGCTAGTATTATAATAAAAACTCATTGGAAGTTATTAAATTAAAATATTGCTCCAAAATCAGCCACCAATTCAAACAAAGGTGCTTTAATCTTCATTGAGTAAATAATAAAGTTTTCTTTTTCGTTAGCTCCACACAGAACAAAAAAAATCCCTCAAGGCCCATATCATCTTTGGGGATTCTGTGTGGAGGGTCTTTTTAGGAAAAAAAAGGAAGGGATGTTCTGGGAGGGAAAAAATGTCAGTTGTGGGAAAGAATCTAGGGTCAATGTGTCTAAGAGTGAGGGACGTATGCATTTATCCCTCCAACTACGGTGTAAGGAGGTGAAAATCTGGTTGGAGAGGTTTTGGTTAGGTTTCACTCAACGAATCTCTCCCAATCCGGCCCGGCACGCAGTAGGTCGGCAATCGCATTGGCCGCAAGAGCCTAGACAAACCTCACCTCATGAAACCGGGCACCCCTGCTAAGTCACCAAACGTAGCGAACCTAAAAATTAATAAAAGCTTTATATAGACCGCCAGTATTTCAAAATAATCGACATGTTTCGAAACTAATGGTTTCTTCGTCATTGGTTTCGAAACATGTCGATGATTTTTATTAAATACTGCTGCGAACAAAGTTATTTATTTTCATAAAATTTTAAAGACGCTACCGCGACACCTCAAAGCGAATTTGCGAATTTTTAAAGTTTTATTTTGTCATAATCTTGCCTAATCATAACGCTATAGATATGGTATTTCCCAAACAATTTGGGCTTGTACTCAAATAAAGTGGTCCAGGTAAATTTTTTTTTTTACGATGGTGTCATGTTGTACTTTTGACATTGTAAATTGGTGACAGGTTACATATATTTTTTTCCAATGTTTTTCACTTTCTTCCTTCGAGGGCGTGAGTTATATCCACTTCTATACCACAGAAAGTTCAATATCCGCAGTCAATATTTAATGAAAAAAAAAGTACGCGGTAGAATCAAAACTTTACCAAAACAATCTCATCCAATACTTGAAAAGTGAGTTCATAATCAAAGTGACCAATGACCACAGACCAGCGTAATTTCCGTTTCATTTCTCAACCAATTGGAGCCTTTAAAAGTAACATCTTAATCAAATGAGCGCAGTTGATTCGTCGCAGGTACAGTAATCGTCATATCCATTTCACCCGAAATCCAAATCATAGCGGGCTATAGAAGTTTCACTTCAAAAATTGAGAGGGAACAGAGCAACATCCAATTCTCATTCATGAAGCTTAAAAAATCACAGTTGTTTCTGAACCATTTTTCAATTAAAAGCATGCAATAGAAGTGGAAAAGAAACTGAAGCTTTCAGATTACTCTTGGAAAAATGAAAATGAAAACCAAGAAAACCATTCATGATAGGTATTAAAATGTCCTAATATTCTGAAGCCCAAGTCTTTCATATTATGTATCTTTTGAATTGTGCATGTTCGCATAATGCCCTATTGATATTTGGACAATGAAAATCTCCCGCGTCTTTTCTAACAATGATGACTGCCATGCAATAATGGCGACCATTGGCTGTGCCTTTCGAGACTACTAAATAGACTCCGGAAGATTGTTGACTCCCAATGTGAACAGATTATAATATAAAAAATGACATGGGTATTGAAAGTTGGGTTAACCAAAATCTTACTTCTGCATACATAATATAGCATTCCCCTTTATATTTTAAATAGGGATGACCGTCATATTATGCGTCCTGCATACATAATGGAGGTACTACTCGTATATCTCTCTCGAGTAAAAATACCGAGTCCAACTATTATGGTTCATTTTCTTTTTCTTTGGCACACTATTGGGGTCAAAAGTCACCGACATGGAAGCTTGTCCTGTCCTGACCCCATAAAGTTTAGGGGTTTCGGCTAAAAATACTGCTAGTAAATATAGAGCAGTTGGCAGACGGTCTAAGAGAAATACTCGTACCATGCCATCAGTTTAAAGTTATACCAATGCAGATATTTTGAGCTAATTTCGCTATTCACAATTCAGCAGAATATTTATTAGAAGAGAAAATGTTGCATTATAAGTTTCTCGTTTATAGAATTGTTCGCTTATCCTACCCCAATGCACACTTAAGTAGATGACTCAAATGTATCTTAGAATTAGCTGAAGTCCCCGGCGTTGCCCGGGCTTTCCGCACGACTACATCAGAAGGTTTTCCGACGCACTAGGAGAACGCGGGAGCGGAAGGTGATGCGGGAGAGGAACGGACGCGGGATCGGAGACGCATGAGAAAGGACTTGCAGGGGAGGGGTGATGGAAAGGTGGGGGAGAAGGAGGGATTGCAGAGGACAAGTTTGGAAAAGCAATGCTTCTTTCTCAAGCGTTAGCAGGCCACATACAACTATTCATTTGAGAAGAATGGCAATGGCCAAATTTACCCCCTGCTGTCCCCTACCGCTACTATGTCTCCTTTGCAATCCCTCCCTCAGCCCCTCATTCTACCCTCCTTCTGCCCCCCCCCCCCTCTGTACTTCCCTCGCCCCCACCCCTCCCCCAACCCTCCTCTGCGTGTCCTTTCCCATGCGCCCTAGTTCCAGACCCTGTTCCTCTCTCCGTCTCCTCCCACTTTTCCCAGCCTTTCCCCTTCCCCGCGTTACCCTATCCACCATCCCCGCCTTCCCTCTTCCTCATATCCACTCCCGCAAACCCTCCCGCTCCTTTGTTACCCTGCCCCCTCCCGAATTCTCCTCCCCCTCCCTCATGCCCTCCCTGCCCCTAAATTATATGAAATAAACACATTTTTCAAACGCGCCACCTATTGTAAATTTTTGTGTAAATTTCATATCACCAGAGAATATACTCGTATGCACAGAAACCGTCGCGGGCATGTGTGCAACAACTCAATTCACAATCGGATGAATGGTATTGGAATGTATATGAGACTAACAAATACACATTCATTTAAAAAAAAATAAAGATTATGTACCTTCTTAATGTATCGAAAATCTTTCCTATAAATAAATTACGAAGTTTAGATTTCAGATCCAACAAACAACAATAAAAAAACAACTATTTGATTGAATTTATTTAGACAGAATAATTTAAAAACAACGTAAAGCAACGTACTTACCGAATTAAAATTTAATGTTTTTTCGTTATTTGTTTTTGGGGTGTTATGCCGTGTTGCTACCGGATCTGCCGGATCTGCCCTGATGATGGACACTGCAACGATGTCCGAAACGTTGGCTAAAGAAGGAGGTAGCGCAACACGGCATAACACCCCAAAAACAAATAACGAAAATGCTTTTGGCCGTGAAAATCTTAAAACTTATCTAAAATTTAATGACTTATTTCGATTTTGATATTGTACCCAAATGACAAATAGATTGAAGATGGCAGAGTTTTGAATTGTTTTAATAATAATTTCCGAAAATTTCAGAAACATCAAAAGAATTGCCGCCTTTCAGATATAATTAATGGTTTCCTCCAATTTTCGTGGAATCTTTTTTAAAATTTTAATAGCAATGCGTCAAACGGAGCATTGATTTCGATGACACCATGAATTCTTGAGAGAAAAAAAGTATATGATATTCTATATTGACACATCATTAAGGGGGGAAGTTATTTTTTCGAGGAAGGAAGGACCTTTCCACGCTTCGGTAAATAATGTTTCCGACCTGTAAAAGGTTGCGTCCGATGGAGCTTGAATTTCTACTCACATTTTAATATTTTTTGCCAAGGTAAGTAAGTAGATACTTAACAACTTTGCGATATTATCGGGGTCTTTTTATCGCAGTAATCTGGTATATTATATCTAAATATGTCAAAAAATATAAGCGTCTCTTTGGGTTTAGCTTCAGATAAGAATCTGTGGGTTGAGTACTGTTTTCTATCATCATCAAATTTATTCATTTCGGTTGTGTCTTGTGTATGAAATCTGGAACCCTGATTTACCTTGAATTTAAGTTTCATTTTCATAATTGGAACTGATTGTGCTAAGAATTCAGACAGATCATAAAGTAGCTGCCTATCATATAATATTTTAGCAGAAAATTATTTTATATGTCCTTTTCAATATTTTAACTGATTTGTCAAGAATTTAGACTGGCGATAAAATACTGACGTGTGGTTTACTGCCGTAAAGCCATTCAAAGAAAGAATTATTTCTCCCTGCGTGTCCTTTCCCACGCATCCCCGTTCCCACCCTCGTTCCCCTCCCGCGTCCAATTCCCCTCCCGAGCTCCCCTTCCGCCTTCCCCATCTCTCTCCCTCTCGGATTCCCCTTCCCCTCTCTCCTTTCCTCCCTGTCGCTAAATACTCCATGGATCTGGGGTCCGGATTAGTAATTTAATGTGTGTAAAATGCCTGCATGAATTTGAATGTTGAATGTTGAAAAGTTGAATGTAATATACCCAATTTCATTTAGCCACGCTTATCTTCGAGTACATGTTTATTAGGGGCGGTCGGTTACTTTTTTGCGTAGGGAAGCTGGAGTATATATACCTAATATCAAATATAAAAGTCTATGGACTAGCCCACGAAGAAGATGCAATTATCGACAAAATAATCTATCAAATTAGCTCAATACGTACAACCTTCCGTTCCCTAATTAAATGTATTAAATAGGTATTCCGAAAGATTTTTTTATTTATTTTTATATTAAATACATAAACGGCTTTACTGCCTTTTACAAATAAACATATAAGAGTACAAAAGTAAGAAAAATAATATCATTACATAATAGTAGTTTTAAACTTAAAAATAACATACAATTATTTTGTGTATCACAACAAAAAAAAACAAAAAAGAACAATGAGAAATATCATCATTTCATTTCAACATGTCCATATTGCGTATATAAAGTTACATTATGAAAAAATAATTTTTGAGTGCATGTTTATATTGCGCTAATTTTAAGAAATAAATGTCGCCGATGTTAGCATATTCATTACCCAAAATGTGTAATCGACTGATTGGTGAGTAATAATGTGATAATGTATGTGTGTTATTATAGTAGAACGGTAGAGTCAGTCTATTGTTAGCGCGACCAGGGCAATGAAATCGTATTAGTTCTATTAAATCAGGGGTATCCAGGGCCGAGTGAATTATTTTATATAATATTAATAGATCACAGATTTTTCTGCGATCTGATAAATTTACGAGATTAGTCCAGTTTAATAACAAATTATAGTCCACGGATTCTCTTGGAATACCTAATTTAAAATTAATATACCTAAGGAATCTATGCTGGACTTTTTCAATCGCTTGAACATGGATATTGTAATGTGGAGCCCAAATCGTAGAATTATATTCTAAAATGCTTCTCACTAGCGTTATGTATAAAATGCGAATAGTATCAATGCTACAAAATTGTTTGGTTATTCTAATAATAAATCCTAAAATCTTCATTGCTTTATTAATAATATTATTTATATGGCTAATAAATGTAAGTTTTGAGTTAAAAATAATACTTAGATCATTTATTGTTTCTACTGAGTTTAATATAATTTTGTCAAGATTGTATTCATAAATGGTCGGTTTCTTTATTTTATAAAATCTTATTATTTGACATTTACTAATGTTAAGTGCCAGTTTATTGCATATACACCAATTAAACAAGTTGTTTAATTTTTTTTGTAAAATTATGCAATCAGAAATATTTTTAATTTTTTTATATAATTTTAAATCCTCAGCAAATAACAGGATATCAACATCGGAAAAAACGTCTACAAAGTCATTAATAAATAAAATAAACAGTATTGGACCTAAATGGGAGCCCTGTGGCACACCACTAGTGGCAGAAAAGGTATTCAATGTATCAAACGGATTTGGCTATTCAAAACACAAATAACTATTAAAAGGTGGTCAGTTGGTCAGGCAAACAAATCTCTAATGGTACTAAGTCCTCTCGCTTCGGATAAGCTATTCTGTTCGATATGCCTATAAGCATAAAATTCGTTTTTGATAAATCATAGGAAGCTCGTCGGGTGCTCCTATGGAATCCGCATTTGACCTTATTACTTCAACCATGGCAGGCTTGACTAAACGCGCATGCGCGAATATCAAAAATATCACACTCGATCCTGCGTCGTGGATGCTCGAATGAACAGAGCATCCACTGTTTTGCTGGTGTTGGCGAGTTTACGTGACGTTCGAGCATTGAGAATGTATATGTATTACGTATGTATTTCGACCTGCTCCGGGTGTCGTGTTAGTGTTGGTCTCTGAGATTGGGACAGTGGCGGTGTGGTTATTGCAGTATCTAGAGCGGTTTACGGCTAGAAAAAATAAATCTAAGGCTTTTTAATTCGGAATAAATACATAATAATTATTATTATACCTATTTTAAACTAGAAAAGTAGGGAAGCGCAGCATCCATAGTAGGTATGTATGGACGGACCGCGCCCGGTGTACACGTGTCCAAACTCTGTCTGTCTACGCACCTTTCACACTATTCTGAATTATTTTTAATTTTTCTTCATTATTCACTAATTTTCTCAAACACTATAATGGAACTACGAATGTAGAAGGAACAGTTCATATAAATTTGGTTCTCAGAGATTTTACACGTGTTCTTACGTACGTGTGAACAAGCCACTTTCAACATGTAAACATATATACAATTAGAGACTTGAAAATGTCGCGTCTTTTTTATTGCTGTAAAGTGAAAATTATTAATTGTAAAGGACGTATTACAAATTTCTTCTGGTTGATTTGAAGGTTTGGTTTGAACTGAGAATTAAGACTAATTTGGAAACAGAATCAATTAAATCGATAGCGAATATTTTAAATGTCGTAAAGGTCAATAATTCCAAAAATGAGTTAAATTTATATTTTTCTTGTTTTTTTTTCTCCTTCGTCATCCAAATATAAATAAGTGCATCTTTTTAGACGTGCATTTTAAGTGGGTTTTTTCTTTAAAGTTAAAATAAAAACTGAATTTTTTTTAAACGTATTCTGAAAGATCTATTCAATATTATTTTAAATGTGAATTAAATGTAGGTATATTAGCTGTAACTGTACCTATATAATATGTGAAACATGTGACTGAATTAAATGTACATATATGACATGTAAACTCTTCTTCCATCCACAAGCAAGTGCTTTTAATGGAAAACCAGTAATATTATAATATGTACCATTTTTAAGATAAATACATAAATAAAATCAAATAAAATTGTAATTTATAATTATAGCTCTACAAAAACAGGACACATTATTTTTTTGAAAAAATCAAAACTTCTTCTCACTCTCCTGAACAATTAACAATTTTGTCCTTTACAACATTCTTCATAGCTCGATTAATAGAATAGTCCATACTGATAAAATTATGCAATTCACTTAAATTTTGCTGAAATGAAAAATACTTACGTAAACACCAAGTTTGGCATGTGCGGCCATGTGACTTTAGTGCCTCGACGCGACGTCTAAAAAAGGAAGTACCTCATAGACATCAGAATTCAATAGACCAGAAGATAAAGATGAGGAGTAAAACCAAACTATAGGGGGCGAAGAGAGGAAAAATGACTGTGATTCGTTAAAAAATCAATCTGACAGTAGGTATATAGGCATCTTGCATTATAATAGAATTATGACGTCACATATTTTAGATTCAAGCGAGGCTCTCTCCCCTCCCCATAGAGCGAGCTGGCTCCAAGGACGAGCTCCAACTGGCTCCATGGGGAGGGGGAAATAATACGTTTTTATCACTTAGGGCAGGCCTGCTTAAATTTGAGCGAGGAATGAGGTACTTAGCAAGGATACGGACTAACTGATATTTTTTTTATTTTTTTTTTTTTTTATTATTTCATACAATTTTTGAAAATACACTTTTATGTTTTTTTTCTTGATTACCATACTAGGCTAATGCCTGTGTTAAGGTAATCATACATGATATAAGTTATACAGTGTATGAACTAGAACAAAATATAGGTTTGAAATAGAAATTATAAGATATTAGAAACAAGAGAAAGAAAAAAGATAAAAATATTTAAGGTAAAATATAACAAGATATATGTATACGTATGCACATACAAATACATATGCACATACATACACAAATACATATAAATACATACAAACACACATATATACATATATATATATATATATATATATATATATATATATATATATATATATATAAATATATAAAGGATTATAAAAAAGAAAAATTTTTAAAGATGTTAAAAATAAAATACTATATAAAATATATGTAAAAAATAAAATACTGAAATATAAACTTATAACTATATAAAATACTAAAATATAACTATATAAAATACTAAGAAGTAAGATTTAAATATGTTAATCTATAATTTTTTTTTTTTTGAGAGCTAAAATTTTTACTGGAGGTTTGTCAATGTAGGTAATTAATCGTCTAGAAGAGTATATATTTAGGTTAGATTAGATTTCAGTGAAGTCAGGTTGGAAAAAGATGTGAAGTATGATATTTTATTTAGTTAATTTAATTATTTTCTTTTCTTTTAAAATGGTTAGGAAGTCATATATTCTTTAAAAAAATCTCGTCCCCTTTCGAATATCCAATTTTGAACACGAATAGTAAAAAGAGGTATGGTAATATTTGATTTTATATCGGTGCTCAATGCATTGTATATTTTGGGGGCAATGAACCAAAATTGTCGGTGAGCGAATGTGGTTCTAGTTTTTGGGACCACGCATCCCAGATTTGATGAAAAGCGGGTTTTGGCTTGATGTTGTGGAGCCACCAGTAGGTTATTTTTACGTATGTAGGATAGGCTTGTCTTAGTGAATAGTTGGCGAATATCTAAGACCTTAAATTTAGTAAATAGCACATTAGAGGGGTGGGTAGGTTGGCATTTAAATATGATTCTCAGTATTAGTTTTTGAACTGTAATTATTGGATTAATGACGGATTCTGTGCAACCACCCCATCCCAAAATACCGTATGTTGCAATGGATTGAAAAAGGGAAAAATATACGCTTCTAAGGGTTTTTAGGTCTAAGATGGATCTAAGAGAGCAGAATATATGGCAGAGCTTACGGAGTCTTTTTACTGTGCCACTTATGTGTGCTTCCCAACGTAACTGGTCATCTATGATTATGCCCAGATATTTAACTTCCTTAGATGATTTAAGGGTAGGACACGTGCAATTTGTAATAGGTGGGGTTCCGGGTGGGTGTGGGTGCATGTTTAGTGAACACGAGTGAATTATTGGTTTAGGGCAGTTGTTGGGAAAATTATGTTTGCGTATGGAAAACGTCATATATTGTGTTTTGTCAATATTGAGTGTAAGGAGATTTGTGTCAAGCCAATGCCTCACTTTTATTAGGCCATTATTAGTTTTGTTTATAACTGCTTGCCATGTTTCATCTTCGAATATTAAGACTGTATCATCAGCAAATGATAATATCTTACCTCCAATATCCATGGTACATAGTGTGTTGATGTATAAAAGAAATAGGATTGGTCCTAGTACACTGCCTTGCGGTACACCGTAAGACATGGGTAATTTTTTGCTTTTATTTATTTTGTCAGAGTGGATAAGAGTTTGTTGAGTTCGGTTTGTTAGGTAGTTTTCGAACCATGTGTAGGGTATCCCAGTTATTCCGATCTGTTGAAGTTTTTTAAGCAGTAAGGGATGAGAGACCGTATCAAATGCTTTTGAGAGATCGAGGAAAACAGCAAGCGGTTTTCGACCAAGGTCGAGATTAAAGGAAACTATTTTTGTGAGGGCGGCTATTGCATCTGAGGTACTCCTACCTTTGCGGAAACCATATTGGTTGTCCGATAATATTTTGTTATCTTCAAGGAACTTGTAGAGTCTATTCTTCACCGCTTTTTCTATGATTTTAGATATTGTGCTAAGTAAAGATATCGGTCGATAGTTATTTACAGACAGTTTGTCTCCTGATTTGAATATTGGGATTATTGTGGCCTGTTTTAAGGAGTTAGGAAATACACCAGTTTTAAAGCTTAGATTGATTATATGTTTCAGAGGTGAGGCTATATATTTTTGGATATGTTTGATGATTTTTGTTGAAATGTGATCTATACCTACAGAGTTACTGTTTTTAAGGGATGAGATTAGTTCTAAAATTTCTGCGTCAGTAGTGGGAGTGAAGTGGAAAGGGTTATAGCTAAGATTAGTGAGGGGTATATTGTTTGCAAGATCTTTGTCTGAGACGTTGTGTCTGTCTAAAATATTTTTTGCTAAGTTAGATCCAATATTGGAGAAAAATTGATTGAAATGGTCGGAAATTTTTTCGGGGTCGGAATTGACATGTAATATTTGGTCTTCGATGTTAATCTTAACAATGGGTGTATTGGTTTTATTAATATTGGCTATATCTTTAACGATATTCCAAATTTTTTTATTATCACCGGAAGCTTCACTGATTTCTTTATGGTAGTAATCTCTTTTAACACTGTCAATTATTTTTTTGCAGTTATTTCTATAACGTTTGTAGAATAAGAGAGATGCATAATCGTGGGGATTTTTTCTACAGAAGTTATGAATCTTATCGCGCTTTCTGATACAGTAGAGAATTCCTGCAGTGATCCATGGTTTGAGTTTTGTGTCAAATCGTTTTTTTTTACTTTTTGTGTATGATGTAGCATCGGTTAAGTGGTTACGTAAGGTATTTATAAATAATTCACATGCAGAGGTGACGTCGGTACAAGAATAGATAAGTTCCCAGTTTTCTTTAGAGACACTGTTTAGGAGAGTTTCATATGAGATCTTTTCTTGGGGAGAAGTATTTTGTGGTGATTTGTGATTTTTATGCGAGAGAGAAGTGATGATTGAATAGTGATCTGTAACAGTTGATTGATAGACAATGGATTTGGTGTCTAGTTCACTCTTAACAAATACATGATCTATACAACTGCTAGTGTTTGAATTTGATTCTCTAGTTGGTGCTGTAACAGCTGGAAAATATCCTAATAAAGTTAGTGCGTTTAGATAATCATTTGCTTGAGGGTGCATTTTATTAATTATATTTATGTTAAGATCACCAATTATAAAGGTGTTTTGGCAGTGTTCAATGTTTGATAAAATTTCATGCAGTGAATGTATGAATGGGGTTATATTATGTGTATTCGGAGATCTGTATATTGTAAGAAGTGTTATATGATTATCAAGTTGAATTTGTAGACAGTTTGCAGATTTAATTTTGATCTCTTTTACTGAGTGTGAGATGTGATTTTTAATGTATACAATGACTCCATCGTTCTGAGTTTGGTTGTGTAGAGTATTATAGTGATTGTAGTTTCTTATCGTTTTAGGGATGAAATTTTCTTGAATCCAGCATTCACTCAAGACAATTATATCAAAATCTAAGACAAGGTCAGTGAGGAGAATTAGGAGTTCATCAAAATTTTTGTTTATACTTCTTATGTTCATAGAGAATATCGAAAGGGTTGAATTAAATAATAGTTGGCGTACTACTTCGGAATCATTGGTAGATATACATGGGATTGGTGTTGTGTTATCTATTAAATCTGCTATGTCTTCCATTTTCTGGTTTTTTGTTTTGCATAAATTATTAACAACCAAGTTGTAGTGACATTAGTACGTTTATGAGATAAAGATTTAGTTGATATAAATATATAACATATGCATAAATATATAAACTGTAAATATAGTTGTTGTGAATATATAATATAAGCACATAATGAATATATGACATAAGCATATAGTGTTAGCTTTGTGAAATAAGAATTTCGTTGTTGTGAATTTATAATATAAGCATATATAGTACATGTAATACAAACATAGATATATAAGGTATACAAATAGTTGTTGCGAAAATATAGTATAAGCGTATAGATAATATATAATACGAGCGTATATAGAATATAAAATATGAGCATGTAAAAAATAAACTGTAAATAAAACATAAGCTTGTAAACAGTATAAAACATCAGCATTAGCATAAAAAGTATATAAGTGGTATAAGGATTTAGTTGTTGCGAATATTTAACATAAGCATATAAAGTATTTATAATATAAGCATAGGTGTATAAAATGTACTTATAGTTGCTGCGGATGTATAACATAAGCATATAAATTATAAACATAAGCACATAAAGAATATAGAATGTAAGTTTGAAAAGAAAATAAAACATAAGCTTAAAAAGATTATAAAACATAAGCATACAAAGAAAATAAAACATAAGCATAAGCATATAAAATATACCAGTGATAAAAGGATTAAGTTGTTGTGGATATTTAACATAAGCATACAAAGTATTTATAATATAAGCATAGGTGTATAAAATGTACTTATAGTTGCTGCGAATGTATAACATAAGCATATAAATTATAAACATAAGCATATAAAGAAAATAAAACATACGCTTAAAAAGATTATAAAACATAAGCATATAAATAAAATAAAACATAAAGTATTGTGGCCTACAGAAAATTAAAAATGAGAGACATACATCCATAAGCTTGCCAAAAATACGATGAATTAAATTAAAAGAATTTCGCTCCAAAGAGGTAGTCATTGGAGTAATATTGATTTTATATATGATCGTGTTACGAGGGTAAATATTATGTAGAAAGAAATAATAGTTGAGGATATTAATATTATCAAACAGATGTTCATTATATTTAGTTTGTTGATGGCATTTCGGGTAATGATAACAGTAATCGATCTTTGTTTGTTTCACTGACGAGTATTGCAGGCGTTCCGAAGTCCTCACGCAAGTATATACGTCCTTGTTTAATCCACGCGTATTTAAATTTGTCGTCTCTTGTTGCCTTACGGGCCAGGTACCATAGATGTTTGGCTCGAAAAGTCAGGTGTTCGGAAACGTAGACTTTCGAGCTAGTGCCAGCAATCCCCAGTTGTTGTGTATTTAATTTTTCGGCTGGACTGGATGCTTGCTTGTTGTAGGTTTTGACATCGGAAAGAAATTGGTCACGGTCCATGTTAGTTTTGAATTTGAAGATGATGGGTTTAGGTTCCTTATTAGTTATTTGAGAAATTCGGTAAGCTGCTTCAACTTCGTTTATATTAACATTAGACTTTGTAGTTTGATGAATGTTATATAACACATTTTTTAAGTTCTCACCCTTTAGTTCAGGGATTCCCCGAACTTCAATGTTTTTAGACCTATTTGCACGGTCTATACTATCCATTTGACCTTCCAAAAATTCAACCTTCCAATATACCGGGCCTATATATAGTATACATATGCGGGACGTGTGGGATTGTACTATCCTCCCCACATCCTGGAATAAAACATTATTATTATTAATGTCACTTGACATTTTAAGAAAAATCAACGATTCTAGGAACTACAAATCTTCAAAAT
Organism: Limnephilus rhombicus; assembly: GCA_929108145.2. Classification (NCBI taxonomy): domain Eukaryota; kingdom Metazoa; phylum Arthropoda; class Insecta; order Trichoptera; family Limnephilidae; genus Limnephilus; species Limnephilus rhombicus. The sequence continues at coordinate 52,555,042 of OV815274.1, forward strand.
ACAGGAACATGTTTTGAAGACTCTTGACACTGTAGTTATTTTTTATTACGAAGTTAATTTTTTTTGTTTTC